>JAODAL010012899.1:0-93488 GCA_025379985.1 Phyllomedusa bahiana | reverse complement strand
GGTGTTGTGGTACATTTTAATGTGCCACTGTGTGGTTAGTGATTTACTATCCCAGTCCATAGTGTCCTGTGCCTGTGTCTTCTCTTCTATGTCTTCTTCTAGAGGTCTAGTGTCTCATCTCTGGTGACAAACTTTTCTTCTGGCCTTAACCCTTAAAGTGCGCTAGTTTTTTGTATGTAGTAGTGTAGTTTTCCAGTTTAAGTCGAAATTTCTGTTTCCTCAGATCCTTGTTTTGTGTCTCACCCTTTTAGGGTCCTTTGGTTGTGGCTATCACACTTGGGTCCTGTAATTTTGTTTCCAGTTCCGGGTTATCCTTTAATTATATTTCTCATCCCGGGTGCCCCAATGGATTAATGTACAAATCCCGGTGACAAGTGGTTTTATTTGTTAGTCTAATGTCTTGTTTTTTTTAAGGGAAATCTTAAAAGGTCTTGTATTTCATCGCCTTTGAGGTGACTATGACAATGATTTTTAAAGAAAGCACCAATGTTTTTCTTCTGCTAGACAACCACTTTCATTAAAGGGGGTATAACTACCACTTTGATAATTTTTAAAATTTTTGTAAGAAAAGGGTGAAAAAAGAGATATTACCAAATACTTTGCTCTTCTGATTTTGCTTCTTTTCAAGTTAGAGCAGATTTTATCTGCTGCTTGTGTACACACACTTCCTTAGGTTACCCACCTCTCAGTGCTCTGGCTTTTTTTCCTCCTCATTTTCCAAAGCCATAACTTTTTTTTATTTTGGCATATGAGGGCTTTTATGTTGAAGGAAAGGACGCACTTTCTAATAGTGTCTTTCACCGTACCACAGAATATGCTGGGAAACTGCAAAAAAAATTTCCCTAAGTGGAGTGAAAGGGCTATAAAAAATGTGTCAGAACACAGGGTATTGTGGCTTGTTGTATATAAAGCCGAATTAGCCTCAGTCCACTCAAAGTGTCCGTGCTAACCCTTGTCCACTGCCAAAGTGCCTACAATGAGAAATGAACATCAAAAACTGGACCATGGACCATGGAAAAGAAGGTCCATTTTGAGAAGGATATCCTTTTTTTACATCATGTGGATGGGTGACCGGGCGTTTTACCTATCTGGGTAAAGATGGGACCAAGATGCAGTAGGGGAAGAGGGCCAGTTGGCAGTGGCAGTGTGATGGCCATGTTCTGTTGGTAAACCTTGGGTCCTGCAGAGGTTAACTTGCAACTCCTGGGCCCTAAGTGCAAATAGTGAAATGGGGCCCCCCAAGTTACCATGTGCCATAACAATGATGTGCAGAAGGGCTTTTGGGCCCCTCAGGGTGCAGGCCCGATAGCGTCTGCTACCCCTGCACTCTCCCATAGCTATGCCCCTAGGTCCTGACATATTGTGGATACTACTGTGACACCTCCACCTACTTAGACATTGTAATGCCCAAACCTTACCCCTTCATGGCACTGATTTCCAAATGGCAGTGGCCTGTTTTAGCAGAATAACGCCCTTCAAACTCTTCACAAATTATTTAGGATTGGTTAAAGGAACATAATAAAGAGTTTAAGATTTTTGGGATGTGCTGATCAACAAACCCATTAAGTGGGCATTTCATGACTTACAGGACTTTTTGAATCTACAGCCTATACATTGTTGCCAGAAACCACTGCGCACCTTCAGAGTTTTGGTGGATCCATACCACAAGGGGACCTACACAATATTAGGCGGGTGGTTTTAATGTTATGGTTGGTGTATCCACGGGGGTGGTTTCCATATAAAAAAGAGGATGGCGGATTATTTGAATGAAGCATCAATGAAAGTGTTTAGTCTGATACTGGCAAAGCAGGGAATTATCATAAAATGCATATTCTTTCCTATTCTTTCATATTATTATACAGATCCATCTACAGCTGATACATATAATGGACAATGATCTAGAACAAAATATCTGCTCTGCCATTAGTTTGTTATTGTTCTTGACAATGCAGCCAACAGAGTGTAACTTGAAGCTTCTGGGCCCTATGCAAAATAGTGAAATGGGGCCCTTTGTTACCATGTGCCATTGACAATGCTGTGGCAGAAGGGCTTTTGGGCCCCCCCCCAGACGCCAGGGCCCGGTAGTGACTGCTACTTCTGCACCCCCTATAACAGGCCCTTGCAGTATGTATGCCCATCATAATCTTTTCCAGTTCTATGCTGCACTGTAGAAAGTTGCTTTCCCCCAAATTTTTATAAAATCATATTTAATAGTTGTCCATATTGTGCCTTTAAAAGGAGCCACTTTATTGTCAAGGGTTGACATGAGTAACATCCATATGGGCCTATACAGCAGTGTCTTCCTTGGCCAGAAGAGGGAGCAGCTGTATGCAGGACAATAGACCAGCAATGAGCAGGACAGTTGCCCTGTCACAATCACAAAGGGATTTGTTTCTGTAATTTAGTAGCCAATGTACCATAATGTAAATGTACTTACAGTAAATATGCTCTATAACATCCATCCAAAGGGATTATATATTTGTTACTATTCTGAAAAGTGGGAAACTAGGGTCTGAAACTAAAACAGCAGAATGTAAAATGTTGTAGTAAGCCCTTTATCTCATAAATGAAAAAATTCTACCTTACTTACATTACACATCATCTGCTAACTAAAGATGTACAAAACTAAACTTGACAGATAACGCCCCATGATAAACACAGCACAGAGAGTTGCTCAACCTTTTCAATAATTTCCAATGGTTTTTCTTGTGAGCTAAGATCAATAACACAAAAAGCCATAAAATCACTGTCAAATG
The DNA here is from genome assembly GCA_025379985.1 of Phyllomedusa bahiana. NCBI lineage: Eukaryota > Metazoa > Chordata > Amphibia > Anura > Hylidae > Phyllomedusa > Phyllomedusa bahiana. The sequence goes on along the minus strand of JAODAL010012899.1, from coordinate 90,732 downwards.
TAACTGTTAAAATCCGTACTTCCAATCTGTCTTATATACTTGTTATACTCTAATCTCTCTCCTACCCGAAATTTTCTTATACCACACTGGGCATCTATTATTTTTTATGTACTGTGAAAACTAACTAGCACTGGCTAATTTTCCCCCTTTAATTTACTATGGGACTATCACTCTTACACAAAGTTAGAGAGACTATGCGCGCCTACATTTTATTAAATAACACTATCCTTTCTTGTTGCAGCATTTGGGATGCTATTCTCCCCATATTGTACTATGAGGACTATCCACTCTTTTAGAGCATTGAGACTATTTTCTCCTACATTTACAACAACAGCCTGGTCCTTTCTTGTGCAAGCATTGAGAGACTATTGACACATGGGGCATCATGTAATCTATCCTCCTCTTCTACATCATTGAGAAAGGGCTATTCTCCTCCTATATTGTATATGAGACTATACTCTCCCTGTAGAGCACTGAGAAGCTATCTTTTCTTGTAAAGCATGGATGGGCATATTCTTTCATACATATACAATAGGAGGCTATTTTCTTTGCTAAATATCACTATAGGAGTTTTATCCTCTCCTGATAGAGCAATTGAAGAGCTTTCTCTCCTATATTTTATAAAAAGGATGACTATGATCTCATGTACATTGAAGGGAGACTATTCACTCCAACATTATATTATAGTAGACTATCCATTCTTGAAGCATTGGGTAAGGTTATTCACTTCCAAATTGGACTAGTGAAGACTATACTCTCTCTACACATTGGGAAGGCATTCTCTTCCTACATTGTACTACAGAGACATCCTCTCCTGTAGAGCATTAGAGAATATCTTTTCTTTGTAAAAGCATGGATGAGCTTAGTTTCTTTTACATAATAGCCATAGAGATTATCCTCTCATGTAAAGCATGAGGAGCTATACTCTCCTAATTAATATACAATATAAACTATTCTCTCCTGTAGAGCAATGGAGAGGCTATCCTCTCCTAACATTTTACTATCTAGACTATTTCTCCTTTAGAGCATTTGGGAGGCAATTCTCTCCTATATTTTTATATGGAGATGAAATGCTCTACATATATTGGGGAGACAATTTCAATTCTACATTTTATATGGAGACTATCCTCTCTTGTAGAGCACTGGGGAGGCTTTTTTTCTCCTAGAATTTACTTTGGAGACTATCTTCTCCTGCAGAGCATTGGGGAGGATATTCTCTCTTACATTTTGCTATGGAGACTATCCTCTGCTGCAGAGCATTGGAGAGGCTTTTTTTCTCCTACAATTTATTTTGGAGACTATCTTCTACTGTAGAGTAGTGTTGAGCGATTACGTTGGCTATCGACATCGGTCGAAGGTCGATAGTCGGCCACCATCGATAAGGTTTTTCGATAGTGAGCAGATCGATAAAGAGCTATGGATCCATTAAAGGTCAATTGGAAGATCAACAACACCTTCAATCTTACCACCCAAAACAGGGCTGGAGAAGCTGGAAATAACATCCACAACATCCAATGGATACCTGCTACATCTAGGCACAACAAACTTAGGCTATAAAAGCCACAGAAAAAAAGTCACACACCATTCACAACCCTGTCTTGTACCACAGCATGACCCTAAACCTGCAACACCCACAAATTAAAAAGTCCATAAAGGCAGGTAATAGTTGAACCATCATTTTAACTTGAAACTGGACATTGAATAGTCCCAGTCATTTAAACGCAGACATGAGCCCCAAACCTGCATGACCCCCACATTTAAAAGTGCGCCGAAAAAGAGTCTTTCAACCACCATTTTAGTTTTCACCTGACATTGACTAAACCTGTCCGGGCCACGAGCATGAGCCCCAAACCTTCAGAACCCAGATTAAAAAGTGCCGAAAAAGGATTCTTCATCAACGCACCATTTTAGTTGAACTGACATTGAACTATATCTGTCCAGAACCGCAGAATGTGACCATTAACCTGTCAGACCCCACAGATTCAAAAGTGCCCGGAAAAGATCTTTGAACCACCAAATATTAGTTGAACAGACACAAAATATAAACTGTCCAGTGACCGCATGAATTACCATTAAACCTGTCTGACCCACAGATTAAAAAGTGCCGGAAATAGAGTCTTTCAACCACCATTTTAGATGAACTGGACATTGACTAAAACTGTCCTGGACCGCAAGTATGACCATTAAACCCTGTCTGACCCCAATTAAAAGAGTGCTGGAAAAAGGAGTCTTTCCAACCATATAATTAGTTGACATGACATGACAAACCCTTCCTGGACCGCATCATGACCATAAAACCTGTCCTGACCCACAGATTAAAAAGTGCCCCGGAAAAGGAGTCTTTCAACCACCATTTAAGTAAACTGGACATGACCTATTACCTGTCCTGGAACCGCAGATGACCATTAAACTGTCCTGACCCCCAGATTAAAAAGTGCCGTAAAAAGGATCTTTCAACCACCATTTTAGTTGAACTTGACCTATACAGTCCCTTCCTGGTCCACAGTATACCATTAAACCTGTCTGACACCCCAGATAAAAAGTGCCGTAAAAAGGAGTCTTCAACCACCATTTAAGTTTCACTGACATAACGTCCCTGTCCTGTGCCACAGTATGAACCAATAAACCATTCCTAACCCCAAGATTAAAAAGTGCCGGAAAAATGAGTCATTCCAACCACCATTTTAGTTGAACTGGACAATGACAAATCCTGTCCTGTGCCACAGCATGACCCAGGGCCGAGTTACAGTGGGTGCGGTGAGAGCCCATGCTGGGCGTCCCTGTCAATCTATTAACACGCAGGTTAAAATGCCCTTATGACGCAGCAACGAAAACAGCCCGTGCTAAAGCAGAGTGGGGAAGCGGAAGTGTGAGAACCCAAAGCCCCCCTCAAACACAGTCAAACCTGGGAAGCGCTTGCCCCCCAAAAAGAGGGGCGCCCAAAATTGGGAGTTTTATTTGGGTAAATACTGGTTTTAACGCCCCTGTTAAAACCCGGGTCCCCTTTTTTTCTTGGCATTTTTTTTCCCTCTTTTTACTCAACGCTGGGGGAAATTGGCCTCTGAAACTTTGTTCCTGTCCGTGCTCCATACTAATGCCTCTGAAAAACCTACTCTGGTCAATTTTTCCTGTACCCCCCTTTTGAAACAATTCAGGGGAAATTTTTTTTTAAACCAGCTTTTTTTGTACAGCAAGTTTTTAGTAGTTTTAAAATTTCTAAAAAAACAAAATTTTAAAAAATAAAAAATTTTAATCCCACCATGTTTTTTGTTTCTTTTTTTTTAATTGTAAAAATGGGTTGTCTAAAATACGGGGATTGAAAACATATGTTAAAGATCTTGCCAAAAACAAGCCCTTTTTTGCAATATTGCCCATTAAAAAGTGTCCTACCTTTTTCCTTTGGTATTTAGTTTGTTGAAAAAAAGCAAAACCTTTTTTAAAACCCTTTTAAAAAAACCCCCCTTCCTTGCCCCAATTGGGGTGAAAAGAAAAAAATGTCCTGTTAAAAACCAAACTTTTTTTTAAATAGGACCCTGAAAGGTATAGCTGAAATTTAAAAAGAAAAATCCCCCCCAAAATTTTTCCAAAACATGCCCCCTTGAGCCATTTGGGGAAAAATCGTGAAAAAACAAATGTCTTTTAAAGAAACAACATTTTTTATAAATAGGACCTGTAGTTTTGCTGCATTTCAAAGAAAACCCCCAAAATTAAAAAACCCCAAAAAAATTTAAAAAAAGCTTTTAAAAAACTTTTTAAAATGTAAAAGGTTTTAAAAATGCCAAAAAACTAAAAAGCCCATTTCCCCCTTGTTTCTTTTCCCAAAAAGGGAAACCAAATTTTTGAAAAAAATCTCACAGCTACATAAAACCCCAAAAAATTAAAAAAAAGGGACTTCTCAGCCAAAAATTAAAAATTTGTGAGGGAGAAAAAGGCCCCCTTAAAAGCCACTTTTCTTTTTCCCAAAAAGGAAACCAAAATTTAAATAGCTTTATCTCAAAGCAAAAAATACCCAAAACCATTGAAAAGAGAAAACCTTAAATAAAGTGAGAAAAGGGAAAAACGGGTTGTCATAAAACCTTTGGGGTGTCTTTTACAGTCTCCTCCCCAAGCAAAACCAGCAAAATAAACCTGTTTGGAAAAAAAAAAAAATTTGCAGTAAAAAATGATCTTTTTAAAAAAAAAATTTTTCAAGGGCCCCCATTTCTTTTTTAAAAAAGGAATGTGAAGTAAAAACCGGAAACTAATGGGTGACCCCCGGGCAATTGGGGCCACCCCCCAACATCAGAGTCCTTGCCTAAATTAAACTTGAGGAAACAAACGATCCCCCTTTAAACTGTGGAAACCCGGGATGGTTTGTCTTAATGACTCCTCCACTGTGCTGAAGGTCCGCTTGCAGGATATCTGACGCGGCTGCTGTGGCAGGACTACCCCTCTATGCGTGACGAGCCATGCTCGGGCCAATCGTACATTTTGGATACACCAGAAGTCTATGGGTCCAGAACACATACAAAAACATCGGTGTTGATACCAGATATTCGGTTCACCATGACTTAAGCTGATCCTCTGTGTTTGGATGTCTGTTCGTGCCCTGCATTGCATGCGTTCTGGTGAGTGTTGTAAACAAAGCGATTGCCAGAGGTCACCCAATAGGCTCTGCCACCATTGTCAGCAGCTGCCGCTATTTCACTGCTACTTGGTGCACTCTGTAGCTGCTGATCACGTCGCTGAAATGTTGATTCCACACCGTGGGGGGAAAAAAGACCCATTTATTAATTTTTAGGGTAATGTGAAGCAGACTCAACAGATGACTCCAGTTGATCAAATCAGCAAGGTCTCCATTTCCTGCATTTTACTCACTATTTGGTCTGGTTGGAAGGAAAGGCATAGAGTTTTGTTTGTCACCGGGGATCCAGAGGTGGGCCACCCGTAACTGTTTTATTACATTTATCTGAGCCTTAATGCGAGGATCATTTGGAGGAAATGGAGCATCCAAGCACTCAAGGAGAGATGAGCCCTTGATTTACCCAAGCCTCTGGGTCGAGGGCACTAGCAAACGACTGAGACTTTCTCATTCTTCCTCCTCTGCCTCAATTCGTCGCCAACCTCTTTCCAAGCAGGGACGGACGTAACATCGGTGTTCTATGGAAATATCCTCCTCCTCCCTCCTCCTCCTCCTACCGCTGCCGTCCGGCACAGCTCAACACAAGCCCCTGACATTGCCTGATATGATGCCACCCTGAAAGCTGATGCGCCACCATGCACTAGCTCTGGACCCCAAACCACTGCCATCTGAAGACCGATGAAATGTGAACTCTGTCGGCCTTTGTGCTTTGACGGAGAAGAAAGGCTCCGTGTCCCCATCTTTTCCGTCCCTCCTCCGTCGCTGGCGGGACATGTTTGTTTCACAGAGTGTCCAACGATCTTCCAGCAACTTAAGATCGACCACAATTCTTCATGCTACAAGGCATGATCCCCGCACTGACACCATTTTGGTGGCTTCTTTCAAAAACTGGTAAGGATGGTGCAGAGCTCTTTCCACCTGCCTCCACTTCGGTGCTCAACCCCCCAGGTCCGCACCGCTGCTTGTCAAGCCATAGGGTGTCAGCTTCGTACTGACGTAATGGCATTGCCTGCTGCCTCAATTCGCTGGGAGCATGTGGAGGGTGAAATTCCAGCGTTTGCCAGCACGTCAACAATGACACGGGGTGACTGGGAGGCCTGAGCCTGACGCTGCAACGCAGCTAGGCGGGACGAGCAGGGGTGCGAACGGTGGAAGTGCAACGTTAACGACTCGAGCCTTCCCAGCAGGCAGAGTCCAGACCCAGGTACAGCTCTTAGAAATTTCTGGACGACATGGTCATACATGTGCCAGGCAAGGGAAGTGCTCCAGCTAAACCGGAGTCTTAAGGCGGCCAGCAGATTTCATCCCGTTATCGGCACATACCACCTTGCCTGCACCAAGGTTCTTGTCCACCCCAGCCATGCGCTCGGTCTCAGTTTGCGAAGCCGTCCCACAAGCTCCGCACCTGGGGTGTGGATGTCTCCAAGACAGATTACTTTCAACATGCCTGGTGACCTACTGGGCACTTGAGCCCACCAAGAGGAACCTTGGGGGAAAGAACCCTGCCCCATCCCTGCGGTGTTGAAAGTCGTGAAGGCGCCACCCGAGACCACCGTACACGCCCCAGGGACATCCCCCCACTCCACTCCAGGTGAGCTGTCACAGAGATAAAAGCCGCTTTGCTGCTGCGTCTTACTAGTCCAGGTGTCGGTGGTCAGATGGACATTCTCCAGGACAACCATATGCAGACAACGCCACTTGAAATTTTAATGACACGAGGCTGGCCCGGCAGGACCGGCTTTTTCTGGCAAAGAAATGCCATGCTCGGCATCTGTAGTGGGGGCAGCAAAGGGCCATGACGTGGCGGAACCCATCAGTGTCCACCAGCACGGAAAAGGGCAACATTTCCAAGTCGCAAAAGCCTGAGCAAAGCCGACATTCAGACTTTTGGCTTTAGGATGTTTGGATAAAAGTGTTTCTTCGCTCCTAAACCCTGGAATCGATAGAAGCTGGCTCTAGACAGGCCCGCCAGTACAGCGTGCACGGTCAGACAAACTGGCGGAAGGGAAGGGGTATGATGGGTCTCTGGTGGTTCTTGGTGTAGCTCGGGCGAACAGGTTGGAGGCTGAAGCAGAGGCTGATCCCAGATCATGACTCTGAAGAGACATGGGCAGCTAGAGAACGCTTGGGTGGTGCGGAGAAGGCGGAAAGACTGAGGGGTAGAACAGTTTTTGGAGTCCCCGGCGTACGGTACTGGCCTTTTTTGGCCAAGAGTTGCCTCCATCTTCAACTCATGCATTCGCATGCATGTGACAATACATGTTGTGGGTGGTTTTCCACCTAAGGTTCTTGCCTCTACTTATGCGGTTTGACGGCAAAGGCGGCATAAGACAATCACTACTTGGTTGAATCAAGGCCTATGGTCAGAAGATGCTCAGGCTTGAGAGGTCCTTGGACCTTTTTTGACGCCGATAAATGCGAGGAGCGTGTTTGCGCTGACCGTGGCTGGCGGAATCAATCAGCGACTTTCTGCCACCAAAGCCCTCTCCCTTTTTGTAGGCTGAATCCCATACTGACCTAACCCCATCGTCTTCCTCCTCGTCCAGATGAATGAAAAGCGCTTCGCAAGCAAATTCTGCTGAAAAAGACCACGTCGTATCCGCAATGACGCTTCATCATCATCATCAACACAGGTGACATTGTCGCGCTGACTTTCTGCATCCAGGATCTGCGCTACAAGCAAAGAGGGACTGCAACGCGTTGCCCGAGCCAGCTTGCCGGATTTATGCCGATTGACGCTTGTCCACGTCCTTCTCCTCCTCTGTGATGGCATCAGTACTGGGCGGTCAGAGCAGAGAAATATCTCATCCTCCCTTGGCCACCTTGAACTTTTAAAACAGCCTTCATACCCCCAACCGCATTTTGTCATCAAGAGGTCTTCAGAAAAATGCTCTTACCACAGTGTGGTATAACGAGGTTGACATTTGGGCTGCTTCATGTTGGAACCGGATGATGGTGGAGCGATTACGACATTTGAGTGGCCGTGACTGGGAGGAACGAGGAGGTAATACTGCTAGATGCAGTTTGCATTAACCAGTGAAGGACAGATTGGCGACGCTGTTCGTTCTAGAGAGAGAATTCACAGGGCCCGGCACCCAGCCGATGACAGGCCTGACGTCCTGCAACGATGAATCCGCTGGGCATGCTGTATGTCGCCTACACTGGAAGGAGCACCTTTTCTCGTCAACCTCTACGCTCCATGTCCTACCCCCCTCTCTTTTCTCGCAGTACCACCTGAATTTCGCTTCATGTTCAGAAATATACAAATTGAGAAGGTAATGGAAGGAGTTTTGGAAAGTCTCTTATTAATAGAACGGCCAATATCAGCTATTTCCTCAAAATCCCTCAAATCAGAAACAAAAGTTGCTGGATTCAAATATAACTCAAGTAAATCTAAAAATCAACAAAGCTGGCCTGCCGCCTAAGTGAAAAAAACGAAATCTGAGAATAGTTATTCGGATAATAAACAAAGGTATCTTTTTTGTCACCCTACAATTCACCTGATGGTGAGACTAAAAAATTGCAGTATTCACATTAGAGTGCAAGGTGCCTCAAATGAACAAAAGCTGTAGTGCACCAAAAGTCAAAAAACACGTATCGTGTAATGTATTCGATTCGGAATAATAAAAGTATTTTTGGCACCTATCAATTCACCAGTGGTAACTAGACAATTGCTAGGATTCAAATTAACAGCAAGTTCTCTATCCAACAAACTGGACTGGCAAAAGTGCAAGAAAACACGTATCTGTAATGTATTCGTCATAAAAAAAGGTAATTTTTGGCACCTATCAAATTCACCTGTGGTGACTACAAAAATTGCTGTATTTCAAATTTAACTGCAAATAGATCTATCAACACAAGCAAGGCCTGCGCCAAAGTGAAAAACACACGTATCTAGAAATGTATTCGGATAATAAGAAAGGTATTATTATCATGGCACCTACAATTCACCTGTGGTTGACATAAAAATTGCAGCAGTATTCACAGTTTAAGTGCCAAGGTGCCTCAAAGAACAAAAGCTGTAGTGCAAACCAAATCAAAAAACCACTAATCGAAATTTATTCGATACTTACAAGCGGTATTTTGTTTGGCACCTATCACACTTGCTGCTTGCTGGAATTCTAATTTAAGTACAAGGTGGATATAATCACAAAGGTGGAATGGCAAAATTGAAAAATAACACCTATCTGAAATGTATACTGATAATAAAAGGGGAGTTTTGCACTAACAAAAGACCTGCAGTTTCTAGAAAGAATGTGTATCCTATAAGTCAGGCTGCCCAATATCCAGAAATATTTCACATAAGAAAACTTCGTAATAATAAAGCTATTGCAATGTCAACACTAAGTCTTGGTGAAACTGTAATCCAGTAGTTCTTTATTAGAGCTTGTCCTATTCGTATGATACACAGTTATTTTTGGCACGCTTTTAATTCACGCTGTGATGACTATAAAATTGCTGGATTCAAATTAAGTGCAAGGTGGTTAATATCAACAAAAGTGTGATAAAAACAAAAAAAAAAAAACGAATGGGCAAAATTGAAAAATGAACACCTATCTGAAATTACTACTGAAATAAAAGGTATTTTGCATCTAAACAAAGAGACCCTGCAGTCTACTAGAAAAGATTGTATCCTAAAGTTTCAGGCTGCCCAATATCCAGAAATATTTCAATAGATAAACTGTTAATAATACATCTATTGCAATGTCTACACTAGTCTTGGTGAACATTATACCAGTAATTCTTTCATAGAGCTGTCCCTTGTAGTTCGCTCCTCAGGTGCCCCCCCCCCCATCTGCTCCCCCCCTGACTTCTTACAGCAGGAGATCTCCATTTAAAATTCTCTAACCTAACTATATAAAATCTTCCAATCACTACATCTAAACTAAATTGTAAGGATACAGCTAATAGTAGAGTTTCTCCGTGTGAAGAAATATATAATTTTCGCTGAGCTGTTTGGACACAAGCAGAGCACACGTCCTCTACTGCTCTGAGGACGCTGAGAGACACACTGAGTGCAGAACAGGAAAGCTACTGATTTCCTAATGAAAAACGAGGTCCATGTGAATTTATCCAGCCCATCGCAACCATACACATCCCAGTCATGACGTCGCACACAAACATCTCACCCTGACTCTATTCTGTAATACCGATTTGCTGGCCGCTAAATGACAGGAACGCCGAAAAAGGACGCGATCATACTAGATGATGCACCAATTTTTAACCTAAATTATCGCAAGATCTAAAAATATCCGATCACCATAAAAACTGTGGCCGATTACCAACTTTGTCGATAATAATCGCTCAACACTAATCTCCATGCCAGGAACACATTTTCATACCTTTGTGGTTTTTTTTTCAAGGTGACTGATTCCAAGACAAAAGATGCAAATGACACATTATTCAACAAGATAGCATCAAGAAAAGGAATAACAGGACATTAATAAATAGAATTATTAATTACTGATAACAATATAAGGCTAGACTCCTAAGGGGTATTATAATTATGTATTTGACTGCTGAGAGACAACCAATTTTTTTTAGACACAAAACATTAGTGGCATAGAATCTATTGAATACTTTCTACTGGGCATAGATTAAGGGCCCATTCATTCTAGCTACAAAGCGACAATTTTGGCTCAGATAAAAGTGGTCTACCTGTTCTAGCAGTAATGCGCCTGGATTTGCTGTACTGAAGCTATAAATGTGTACAATCGTACGGTTGTAGTTTCGACAACGCCCTCAAGCTCGGTCCCGACAATCGATCTCACGCATATAACAAAAGTGCCACGGGCACTTTAAAATGTTTAACATTGTAGACATGACAGGGTCTTTGTGGTCAAAAAAATATCTCGGTGTAGGGCAGAGAAGAGAGTTTTACTCCAGACAAAACTTGAGAATAGAAGTGTGAATGCAGTTAATCTCTAATTCCCTCTTTCCACCATTTGGGGTTTCTATGGATCTGGAGGTTGAATTGTTGGTAGTTTCTTGCAATGGTGGTAATAATGGACAACTGGTTTGAATGCCACCGTGTCTGTCTGTGATTTGGTTGCATTTTTTTACTGTCCTGGATTGATAAATTGTTGCTTATCATGGTTCAAAAAAATCTCTTCCTGGATCCTGGACCCTGCAATGCCAGTATTTTGTTAGTCTTAGAATGTGAGCATAGTGTTTTTTTCCATGCGAGAGCCAGACTGATTGATCATGAATGCAGCTCTACCATGTAGAACCTTCCACCCATCTCACATGTCAGCTTCCAGGCAATGTTGGGAAATACTCTAGTCTCATGTTACTTCCTATATTTTTAGTGTAGTGTGTGTCAATAGTTATCAGTGCATTATTATCTGCTTTTAATTTAAGTGTACACCAAAGCCTAACTCCCATGCAACCCATGAAATTCAAGTGTAATTGCACCCATCTCTGATATCTCTCCTCATTCTATGCCAATATCATAGGTTCTAGAAGCTAAGATAATAGGGAATTTCATTTGTCTTCTCCTCACACTTACAATGGTTGGTTCTTCTGTCTCAGTGCCTTGACCTTACACAGTGAAAAGCTTTTGACTGCCAGTTGTTTACCCTCCAACTGACCAATTTCTGGTTATGAAAAGTCTGCAAAATTCTCTTTTTCTTTCTTGACATTACAGAGCCACTTTTTTGTCCATTTTAGAATGGAATTAACTTCCAACCCCACTTTTCTCTCCAGACACATTCACACCTGGAAGCAGCTAATATAGCTTTTTGGTTTGAGGATATCCACAATAGCTCCTTATATTGGGGACTGCCCGGAATCCCGTGAGTGTGACATGGGAAAGTGGAATATGGGGATGAAATGTAAACACCAGCAAATGATTTGGGTTTAAGTCGAGACCTTTAATTTGACTGCTGGAGGTTTTTGAAGGTTTTGTGAATGATGCCATTAGAGTGTTATATGTTAATTTTTCCATGCCAGGATCACATTTTCACACCTATGTTTTATTTGTGGGTGGCTGATTCCAATGCAAAAGATGCAAAGTCACAGAACAGGTAAATAAGAGAATTGCAGACTGTTACCACTGCTAAAGGTTGGAGAAATGAGCACTCTGTTTCTTTTCAGAGCTGAGTGATGGAGACCACCTACTTAACAGTTTAAAAGTTAATTAGCATACTGGTGCCAAAAGTAACAGTTCTGATAACTAGTGAATAGAAAGGACTAAATGAAAAAAGTCAATGATTTGAATCCATTGAAGCTGTAGCTACTCATTGATGCTGCTAGCTCCATTTATTGGTGAACTCTTCAGGTCCTCTTTAACGTCAATCATTCACTCTGTACCATTGATGGATCTCTTTGCAGACTACTTAATTAGCCGTAAAGTGTAAGTGGCAGGGACATACATACAATAAATTTTGGACCACAGAATGAATTCTCTTGTATAAACTAAATCAATCAAAAAATAAATTTCCTTGTTGAAATGAGAAAGTAGAGGGTTTCCTGGGAAAAATATTTTGTCTGTGATTTTGCCTCATTTATTTGTTTAAGATAGTTTAAAATATAAGTGTGTATATATTTTTGCATTATACTCTTTGTGGCATAGGAGGAGTACACTATTCTGCAGTCCAAAAAATAGCATAGTTATATCCTGCCTATGGCGTCCTCTGCTGACAACCCAGTAAGGAATCTGGCAAATATTAAATCAATTAAATCATGTTTATTTCTTTATTTTCGTTAGCCAAGGATCAATAGTATGGGTGCAACGAAAATAAAGAAATAAACATGATTTAATTGATTTAATATTTTTTTTCGTTACCCCCATATTATCATTCGTTTTATATACACATCGGTACAACTTCTGTAGTGTTATAATTTTATTTCGGCCATGTACAGTTTTATTTCAGTTTGCATTAGAAAACCCATAGGAGCGTCGCTCGCTCTCCCATTAGTCCAAATAATGGCGCCTCTTTTAACTTAGCCAATCACAGAGCGCGCTCAGAATTTCTTTTCCCCATAGAACTCTATGAGAAATTAGCTTGCGCTCTGATTGGCTAAGCTGGACGAGCCCCCGCCGCTTCAACCAATCAGCTCGTTTCTGCATTTTTACTGTATTTTGAACTGTCCCGCCTTTGAATATGATTGGTCAATTTTTCTCCATAGGATATAATGGGACATTGTCACTCCTATTCTGATTGGCTGGTTTATGCCGACCAATGAGAATAGCTTAAACAATTTGAATTACTGTATTTCCCGGCAATTCTCTCTATTGCAATTCCCTATGTAGCGCCGGTCTCGGCGACAAACGCATTGTTCGGGTTTTTAACGGCTTTATTTGTAAAGAAGGGTTCGGCTCTTTATCTGATAATGTTTTACATTTAATAAAAATAATTTTTTTATTAATACTTCATGCCGCACGGCGCTGAGCGCCGAGATTTCAGAGCGCCCATCTCTCCATAGACTATAATGGAGAAGTAGCTCGCGCTCTGATTGGCTGGGATAGCCAAGCCCCCGCTAGCTCAGACAATCAGCTCTTTTCTGTCTTTTTACTGTATTTTGAATTATCCCGCCGTGGATTCTGATTGGTCTAAACTTCTCCATAGACTAGAATGGGTCTTTGTCGCTCCTATTCTGCTTGGTCAATAGTTCTCCATAGGTTTTAATGGGTCTCTGTCGCTCCTATTCTGATTGGCTGAGCTAGCCAAGTCCCCGGTAGCTTAACCAATCAGCTCTTTTCAGCATTTTTACTGTATTTTGAACTGTCCCGCCTTTTATTCTGATTGGTCAATCCTTCCCCATAGGTTTTAATGGTTCACTGTCGCTCCTATTCTGATTGGCTGGTTTATGCTGACCAATGAGAATAGGTTTCAGTATTTGAATTACTGTATTTCCCGGCAATTTACAATATCATAATTCTTGATATTGCGCCGTTCTAGAGTTTAGGAAAGTGATTTTTTTTTTTAATTATGTTTATTTTTTACGTTCAGCTCTTTTCTGACACTGTTTTCCGCCTTTATAAAGGCGATTTTTTTCTGAATCATACTCCTGCTGCACGGAGCGGAGCGCTGAGATTTGTGTAGCGATCTTCTGTATGATTCCTCGCATGTTCCGATCCTACTTCACTTCGCCTCTGCCGGAGCATTTAGACGAAAAAAAAAACAGGTCTGCCTGTCGGAGCTGCCGAGTGCTGCACTGCGCCTCGCTTTGCCGACTCGCCATCGTACATGCCTCGGAGTTTTCGAGCGCGCCGCGTCCCGCCCCGGAACGCCTACCCCGCGCCCACACCGCGCCCACTGCCCGCCCCTTCATGCGGGGCGCAGCTGAAAGTGGCGAACGCTGCGCCTAACACCACATCCCTGCATCCGACAGCGGGATTCGGGCCGGGAGGCGCAGGTTACGCCAAAAAACGTAAAGCGTAAAGCCCGATCATACATTTCGCCCTAAATGTTTGTGTGAAGCAAAAATGCATTTACTTAAAGTGGTATTCCCACTTCAGCAAATTGGGCTGAGAGTTTAGATTAGTGCAAAATAAACAACTTTGTAAATACATGGTGTTAGCAAAATTCTTTCCTTTAAATGATAAAAAACCTGTGTCTTCTTGTGTGTTTACTCTTTGTTGCAACCACCTCTGTGTGCTAGCTGCAGTGGCTGGGACTGCAGCATCAGCCCGGTCATGGTTTCCTTAGATTGTGCAATGATGGAGAAGTGCACGACATGCCTCTGGAGGCCTGGCTTCAGCTGTAGGAGTAGATTCAGGCATAGGTGTTGCCCCTCAGCTTCATTCTATGCTGCTTTGTAAATAACACAGGCTGATGTGTCTCCTTTAGTGTTGAGCGAACAGTAAAAGTTCTAGTTCGATTAGAACCTGAAACTTTTGTGAATTCAGTTTGAACTCGAAATCGAGCTTCGAACTCCATTAAAGTCTATGGGAGAAGATGTTCTGATTAATTTTTATACCTATAGAGGTGAGGAGAAGCTGGAATTACCATCCATAACATTAAATTGGATACGTGGAACAACTTAGTGAAGAAAATTCAGCTCTAAGAGTGACAGAAAAAAATTCACAGGCTAAAATACTTCATTCCTTTCAATGGCTAACTGGACAGCTTGCAAGCAGGGGCGTAGCTATAGGAGGTGCAGCGGTAGCAGCTGCTACAGGGCCCTGCGTGCTGGAGATTTGGAGACGGTGTTATACAATTACTGAACCCTCAAAAATGCAAAAACAGAACTTTTGGGCACTGAGTATGATTGAGAAAATCCAAGCACTCTGTATAATATATATATATATATATATATATATATTTTTATATATATATATATATATATAATATATATATATTATATATATATATATATATAATATATATATATATATATATACAGTATATATAGATTTATATATATATATATATATATATATATTATAATATATACACATATACATTTTATACATATATATTTTATACATATATATATAAATTAAGCGTTATGTGAGCCTGCAAATTTCGCCAAAAAACAGATTCTGGGTGTGGGAAAGATGCAGCCAGCAATACCAAACTCCCTGACTATTGATGTTTATGGAGAGGAAAATGCTATCTAACTAACTAAGAACAGTTTGTATAGTACAGGCAATGGCGTTCACAAGGCAGTACAGTGAAATATACATAACATGGTCATGTGATTTTAGCAGCCAATGAGAGCCCTACAACTGAGCGATGATGTTTTTGACACTTCTCTGTGCTCTGCACTAATTGGATGTCCACCAAAAGTGCAGAAAGCCGGTAAAAACTAAACTGAAATTGGCATGTTGAACTAGAACTTTACACGAACGAACAGTAAAATGTTCGGTTTGGTTAAAGTTCTAAAAATTTGAGAAGTTCTACTAGAACTTAACTTTTCTAGAACAGTTCAATCAACACTAGTCTCCTTGCTTGGCACATACTTGCTGAAGGAGCATTGTTTTGTCACCTTTTTTTTGGGACAAAAGATAAAAGGACAGGTAAGTCAATGTCCAGTTTAACTAAAATGGTGGTTAAAAGACTCCTTTTTCCGGCACTTTTTAATCTGTGTGTCATGCAGGTTTGGGGCTCATGGTGTGGCCCAGGACAGGTATAGTCAATGTCCAGTGAAACTAAAATGGTGGTTGAAAGACTCCTTTTTCCGGCACTTTTTAATCTGTGGGTCATGCAGGTTTGGGGCTCATGCTGTGGCCCAGGACAGGTATAGTCAATGTCCAGTGAAACTAAAATGGTGGTTGAAAGACTCCTTTTTCCGGCACTTTTTAATCTGTGGGTCATGCAGGTTTGGGGCTCATGCTGTGGCCCAGGACAGGGATAGTCTATGTCCAGTGAAACTAAAATGGTGGTTGAAAGACTACTTTTTACGGCACTTTTTAAATCTGGGGGTCATGCAGGTTTGGGGCTCATGCTGTGGCCCAGGACAGGGATAGTCTATGTCCAGTGAAACTAAAATGGTGGTTGAAAGACTCCTTTTTCCGGCACTTTTTAATCTGGAGTCATGCAGGTTTGGGGCCCGTGCTGCGTTCCAGGACAGGGATATTCAATGTCCAGTTCAAGTAAAATGATGGTTCAAATCATACTGCCTTCTGGCACTTTTTAATTTGTGGGTCATGCAGGTTTAAGGGTCTTGCTGTAGTACAAAACAGGGATAGTGAATAGTCTGTCAGTTTTTTTGAATCTTGTTGCCTAATTGTGTTGCCTAAGATGTAGCACATATCCATTTTACTGTTGTGGATGTTAATTCCAGCTTCTCCAGCCCTGTTTGGGTGTAAGAATGAAGGTGTTGTTCCTCTCCCATAGGTTTTAATGGTCATCGGCGATATTCTATTATCGACTATCGGAAATCGTCTTGATAATTGACGATATCGACTATCGACCCGATGATGATAGTCAACGTAATCGCTCATCACTACAGAACACAACTATCTTGAACTCAAAATCAGAACCCCCGCCCCTGTAGAATTAGGATGCAGCCCAGGATGGTAGACGGCAAAGCTGGTGATGGTGGAAGTGGGAAAACCCCTTTAACAACACATTTTTTTTTAGATCTGTACTTTTTTGTTTAAAAGAAAAAACCTGATTGGGCTAATCTAAAACACTTCCCATAGAATGCAGAAGTATAGGAGGAAGAAATCTGCCTCAAGCAGTCTACATTGTTTCTTCATTGAAATTCCTTGCTTATGAGCTGTACCCTGCGGATCACTAAGGTAGCAGCTAAAACAAAAATGCTATAGAATTTTTAATAATGATGAATAATGAAAATTATTATTATTTAATTCGAAAGCTTCCCATGTCGATTTTACTGTGTGATACAACCCTTTTAAGAATAACCGGCAGAAAATGGAGATATAAAGTGTAATAATGGAACAAATATATAAACCTTATTGCTTTTCAAATAAAATACAATGAATACACTATTAATTTGAAAAAATGCCTGTATATTGCCATAGTAGGTCCAGCAGCTATACTACTGATCCACTGTATAAAGTGATATGAGAAAAATCCTGTTCTCTAAATTTTTAGAGCAGAAGGATTAAGCAGTCGGGCCATGTGTGGTGGTTGCGTTTTAGTACTGGATCACAATGGGTTGTTGCATGTATGTATTGATTCATGAATATGAGTAGTTGGTTGACTGTATGGGGGAGGTGATGATGGTGCAGGGTGATAGGGTGTGTGTGCAAGCTGGGGAGGAGGTGATCTCTGATGTCTGAGGAAGGGAGCCGGAGAGGGTTTTGGGAGGGTCAGCAGATAGGGCCAACACTTTATAGAGGGTGTTATTTTCTCCACTAAAGGGCCAATAAAAGTGGAGCAATGGTGGCACTCATAGGGCTCCTTTTGACTCTAGTCTCTGAATATGATAATCATATTCAATCTGTGGGTGTACCACCATGTCTTAAGTCCATCACAAAATATTTTCACTGAGCTACTTTGATCCTCTGATTTCTTCAGCAAGTTCTCTCACAAAATAGCTTTGCCTCTACATTGGGTTTTAGATTGGGCTTTAAGACATTGCTGAAACACAAATAGGGGAGAAAGCTGTAGATGTTTAATTGATGGTTTAGCATATTGAGCACTAACAGACTACAAACCCTTTACAACCACATGCATCGCAAAACATTTTATCGACACAACATTTTTAGCCCCCTGAAACCACAGAACAACCATAACAGACATCACTTTGTTTTTAGATCAGACCCTATCTGAAAACCACAAGAGCTTACATTTTTGTTGATTACTATCAAATAAAGTATGGTAGTACAGATAAAACTAGTAGGCGCCTGCAATGTACAGACCTCCCACCATACAAAACAGAAATAAAAACAACTATTGTATTATTATATTTATTTTTTTAAATGCAATTAAACAGTAACTGTAAATTTCAGACATAAAAACAATTGTTATACCCACTATTTCCAATGTCTTTCCACACCTCTATTCTCCAGAATTTTATTGGTGAGATATCCCCAAAACTGCTTATGTTTTTGCTGCAGTTGCTACAACATGACATGAGTGTTAGGGTGAATTCACACGGCGTCTTTGCAGTGTATTGTGGCATGTACTGTGTGCGCAACTATACGCCGGGTGTTTTAGAAGTATGCGCTAGCCAACGCATACTTCTAAAACGCTCTGTGCTGACTACCATAATCTTTAATTTTCCCCTGTGCGTAAGCGATGGGAATAAGTGACATGTCACTTCTTTCTCCCGGCTGATTGTTACGTTTCAAGGCTTTATTCAGGCAAACACAACTGTACATTAAAGCAAGGTAAACCCTTGAAACGAATATAAGGTGGGAAAGTGTATCCTTGGGACCACAGAGGTGGAACTCCACCTACCGCAGTCAGGAACGTTTGGTCTTGGCCTAGATACAGGAACACAGTCCGCAAGATTTGAAAAGTCCAAAAGGACAGGGGAATGTGGCACAACCAGGAGGGACAGCGCAGGCACACAACACCGCCAGGAGGAGCTGCAAAGGAGCTTGTCGGCACCGCCAGGAGGGACAGCACAGGAACTTCTCGGCACCGCCAGGAGGAACAGCACAGGAACTTCTCGGCACCGCCAGGAGGAACAGCACAGGAACTTCTCGGCACCGCCAGGAGGAACTGCACAGGAACTAGTCGACACCGCCAGGAGGAACAGCACAGGAACTTGTCGGCACTGCTAGGAGGAACAGCACAGAAACTAGTCAGCACCGCCAGCAGGAACTCCATGAGGACACAGCACAGACCGGACTCGGGGGGGCTTGAGGCAGTGAAGCAGACCTTAGCTCACCAACACCAATACTCAGGCACAGATTATTGGTAGGAGGTGCTTTTTAAAGGAGTCAGCAGGAGAAGATAGGCTGCAGCTGGACAAGCCCTGTTGGAGGGATAACTGCTACAGTGCTGAACAGCAGAAGCAAATTCCAACCTCCAGAATCGAACACACAGTTGCATGCAGGCAGGAGGCAGAGGAATATGTCGATTGTGACACACGTCATACGCGTTTGGGAAAACAGCAGGTAATCATAGCTCTCAATGAGAGCTATGAATTACTGTTTTTGTGGGCCGTATTTCGCACATATTGCAGCACAATTACGGCCCTAAAAACATCATGCAAAGATGCTGTTTGAACATACCATTATACATTCTATGCAGGTGTAAGGTCTCAGCTCTCCTTAGTTTCCAGCTAGCTGGTTCAACTTATAGACACTGCCTACTTTATACAGGAAGGCACGCAGATTATAATATTTGTTGCTTTATATAAATTGACACTTTAAGGTTCAATAAAGATTCCCCTATTTTATCTTTTTTTAAATGACAAAGAGCATAGCAGACTTCCCTGATTGTGTCCTTCAGGAAGCATCACAAATAAATGCCAAAGGTGAGCCCTCTTTTACATACTTTTAGCCATACTTCACAAACATGAGAAGACTAAGTAGAAATAACATATTCATATAAAACACTCTGAATAATAATAATTGCTCTCTAGTCATGAAAATGTCTGCATATTAATAATGCTAATTGTAAGAACACAGTAAGGAAGAAGGAGGACGATCTGTCATTTTAAGAGGTTTTCCCACCACCCATACTTTCCAAGAATATGAGAAGAAGAGTAAGTAGAAATAATACTCAGAATAAAGATAATTACTCTCTAATCATAAAAATCTCTACATATTATGTATGTTAATTTTAAAAACACAGTAATGAAGAAGAAGGAAGATGGTCTGTAATTAAAGGGGTTTCCTACAGTAATTTGAATATACGGATTGTAAGCTCTCACTAGCAGGGTCCTATCTTTCTGTACCATTCCACTGCTCATTTACTTGATGAATAATGTAATTGTTTTCTGTCTTGTTATGTAACTGAGCCCCTCTATCATTTGTTTAGCACTATGAAATTAATGACATTTTAACATAAAAAATATGCCATAATGATCTTATTATTGAGTGTCCGCCTGCCCGAACCTCCAATGATCCAAAGAATGGGTATGCAAGATCCTCTGTACCATGTAGAAAGTTGAGTAGAGATTTATGATATACACAGACAAGCAAAAGGGTAAAAATGTTTTGAACTTTTGACTTTCAGGCTCAATATCTCACCATCCACTACAGCTTTGAACTTGAGACTACAATCATTTTATAGACAATCATCTTATCTATCTTATCTTATCTTAAAATTTGACTTGCAACTATTTAACATCTGCTTAGTTCTGCAGATTCTTGTCATGTAACTGCATTGTTATTCTTTTGCTTCTGGTGGTGGAACAATCTTTTTCTTCCTTTATATTACAAATTAAAACCTATTCTCACATTCCCTAAAGGGGTTGTCTCACTACATTGATTCATCTTACCTAAGTCCTTTTTTCTTGGTTTCATTTTGAATTCAGGGGCATGTTTACTGGCTTCTACTAAACTTCAGTAGAAACCAGGTCTGTAGCTATAGCAACCAGTGCTGGCAGCCTATCAGGAGAGATAAAACAGGTCTGTAGCTATAGCGACCTGAGGGGCTGATGCAGCCCACACAAGAGGGGATATCTCAGAATAGGTCGGATACTGTTAATGGACACATATTGCAAAGTGACTTGTTTTTGCAAGATCTTTAACATAAAAATAATTATTTGTAGTGAGACAGCCACTTTAATAGTTCTGTGAGTTATTAGGTTTATTTCTAAGAGAACAGTCAATGGTTAGAATCAAAGAGTAGCCATAAGGAAGATTTTCCAAGAAAAGAGAAACGGAATCATGCAGCTCATCGATAACAGACTCTCGTCCAAGAAAATTTCCAAAGTCATAATCTAAATGCCATGACTGTCCATGCATTCCAAAGCCAAGAGGAGGACGTCCAGGCAAAGTAGGCTCCTCACAAGGTCTATCAGTTCTGGCACAACAAAAACGGCAGTGGAAGTGGCTTGTATGCTTTGTAATAGTGAGATCACAGACATCCATGCAAGCACTGTGGGATGGGCACTACACAAGTCTAGAATGGTGGCCTGAAAAAAGGTGAAGCCTTGATTTCAATATTGTCATAAGAATAGTTGGCTCGGGTTTGCAAAAAACTAAAAAAAGAGGACAGTAAGAGATTGGAAACGATTGATTTGGAGTGATGAGATGAAAGTCAATAGACTGGGCTCTAATGAGTGCAAATGGCTCTGAAAGAAACAAGGAAATAGGGGGCTAACAGATTGAGAAGTTCAGTGGAGGAAGCCTGATGATATGGGGTTACTTCAAAGCCAAAGGCGTTAGATACTTGACCAGGATTGATGGTGGTCTCCATGCTAAGTTGTATGTGAGTATCCTACATGGTAAGTTGCTTCGTACACTCAAATACTATGGGTACGAAAAGGATGACATAGTGTTCCAGCAGGACAACGACCCAAAGCATACATCAAGATTGGTGAAGAAATAGTTCAATGACAATGAAATAAAGTTGCTGCATTGACTGCCACAGTCCCCAGACCTCAACCCAGTCGAACACTTGTGGGTAGAGCTGAAGATAAAGCTGTATTTCTACCCAAGCGATTCTACCAGTATGCACCAACATTGGGAACATGTAGGAGAGAACTGGAATCAGATTTCGGTTGAGACATGCTTCAGTCTGATCAAGAGTATGCCCAGCAGGACTCAGGCAGTGTTGAAAGTCAAAGGTGTGTTTACAATATACTAATAAAATAGCCTAGCATTTATGATATATTTCTGAACTTTTTTTTGTTTCTTGTAATTGAAATACTAACAAAATAATAAAAATACAAATTTTATGAGCAATGAACAATGCAGTTACATGACAAGAATCTGCAGAACTAAGCATAGTTGCAATTTAAATGTCTATATGAGATAGCCAAGATGATTGTCTATAAAATGATGGTAGTCTTACATTCAAGGCTGTAGCGGATGGTGAGATATGGAGCCTGAAAGACAAAAGACTGAAAGACCCCCTCTGTTGTATGGAGCCTTCAGGGCAGACCTACTGATTCATGGAGCCTGACTTCCCCCAAAGAAAGACGGCCAATAACCTGTATAACTGCATGAAGTGGGATTTAGGAATCACGCACGGAGTTGCTGGGTATTAATATAGTAATTTCGGTAGCAGGGCCATCTTAAAAAATATTAATACTGCCAATCAAGAGCAATGGGAGAGTCGACCAGGTCTTTAACTTAAAGGGGTTGTCTCGCTACAAAGAATAGCTTTCAAATTGTTGGGAACACAAAATAAAGACATTTTCCAAATATATTGCTTTGTTTATCTGTTTTTGTTAAGGAGATACAAGTGAATTAATCACCTCCCTGGCTATTTCAGTTCCCTCAGTAACCAACCTGTGTACAGCTCTCCCCCCTGCTGTTTGTTCTATGTGATAGCAGTGAGTGATGTCATCACACAGGTGGTGGCAGCCTCTGTGCTGCTGGGCAGTAAAAAGCTTGATTTATCTAAAGTAAACAGCTCTAATTAGGGCTTTTGTTTCAGGGATCAGATAAAAAGTCCTGCTTGTAGTTTCCAAGAAGCTTCTGAGCTAATCTGAAGTAATTAGCAACTGAAAGCACAGCATTGAATACACCAAGGAGCTGATTGCAAATCACAGTCAGTCTGAACCAGGAAGTGACAGAGTATTTCATTCATGCATCCTATGAAACTCTGTAGGGAGACAACTCCTTTAAGGGTGTCATGTTGTACTGTTGGTGCCACATTCAAGGTCAAGTAGCTTTGTGTCTCTTTATGAACTATGATGCCAAAGTATTTGAAACAGGAGACCACTTGCAGGCAGAACCAAGGAGTGATTTCAAGATGATCAATTTCATCCACAGGACAAAGAACAGGTTTGGACCAATTCACCTTCAGTCCAGAATAAGACCCAAAAGTGTCTACAGTGGCTAGTAGATTGATCAATAAAGAACTAGTATCCCTTAAATACACCAACATATCATTGGCATACAATGATATTTTTTCAGTGAAGCCTGCAATGTTCCACCCTTTAATGCCCTGATAATAATTAAGGAGAAGCGACAAGGGTTCCATCACAATTGCAAATAGAAGAGGTGACTAATGGCATCCCTGCCTAGGACCTCTCTCTAGGGGAAATGAATTGGATAAGTACCCACTGACTCTCAATTGCGCCACAGGGTTAGAATATAACAGTCAGACCCAGCGTAGGAAACTTGGGGGAATTCCCATACGAGCCAATATTATCCACATTAACCTCCACTCCACCAAGTAGAATGCCTTCTCATTGTCTAGGGCAGCTATTGCCCTTGACCTTGAGTTATTATGAAACACCTGTAAACTGGTAAATAGATGTTTCAGACTGATGTCAATTGTTTTGCGCGGCATGAAACCAGATTGGTCCATGCCCACCAATGATAACATTATGGTACTGAGTCTCATAGCCAAAACTTTAGCCAAGATTTTAGCATTAATAGTGATATGGATCTATACGAGCTCTACTGTTCTGGAGGTCTTCCTGGTTTATGGATCACGATAATAACTAACTCCTAAAAGGAGGGTGCCAGCTTATCCTCTAGCAATGTGGTTTTAAATAGCTGTCCGAACCGAAGCCTGCACTGTTCTCGTTCCCACCCATACCACTCATCCGCAAACCCATCTGGGCCAGGGGTCTTCCTTGTCGCTAATTTCTCAATGGCACATTGAATCTCTTCTGCTGATATATTGGCCACCAGGCCCTCTGCATCTACATTACTCATTTTGGGAAGAGGAATCGAGCTCACAAACTGGGTCAAGACCTCATCCGGGGTTATTTGGGTCTGTACTGGTCACTCCCTGATCATCCAGCACCCCGGCCACCACTGTCATAGGAGTCTCCGCTTTGGCCAAAAAGGCCAACGCTCGTCACTTTTTGTCCGCTTCCGTGAAGGCTGTCTGTTTTTGCGGCAATAATTTATTTTGTGTGTAGTTTGTGAGATGTAGGGAGAGGAACCTCTGAGCCTCCAGTACCAACTGTTTGTGCAGCAAAGAAGGATCTGCTACAAACGTGGCCTAATTAGTAGCAACCTCATTCTCTAGTGTCCTCTCGCTTTACACTCTGCTCCAAACAAACCCCCCCCCCCCCTCATCACTGCCTTTGAGGCATCCCAGACTGCTAGCTGACATATCAACCTCTCATTTATCTCCCAGTAGGAGGCCATTTAGTTGCGACAGCCAACACATCCAGCCATGTAGGGTTCAGTCGCCAGAGTCTAGGAGATTTTTCCCCTGGTGAATTCAATATTATTGACAAGGGAGCGTGATCTGAAATACCCCTAGGCAGGTATTCTGCTTTCAGGCAAGAGGGCAACATATTCCTCGAACCAAAAGCAAGATCGATACCTGATGCGAATTGCTCGCCGGTGTAAAGCATGAGAATTGCTTTAGGTCAAGATGTAACCACCTCCCGACCTCTACCAAACATTTAACCTCTAACCATTCTACTAAACTCTTGTTATGGAAGTTTTGTGGATATAATCGGTCCACCCACTGGTCCAAGGTTGCGTTAAAGTCTCCCATTAACATGACTGATGCCCCTGGATATTGAGATTTCTTGGATATTATACTCTCCAATGCTGGTTTGTTAAAAGGAGGAGGCGTATAGATACCCCCTATTACAAATTCTCTATTCCAGGGCTGACACTGCAATAACACATATCTGCCTGATGGGTCAATGTAAATATCTAGCAACCAGAATGGTAGGGATTTACTAATTAAAACCGATACTTCATAGTTGGAATAGATTGAATGATACACCATCCCCACCAAGGGCATCTTCAGCGCTAGTATTTTTTGACCACGAAGGAGGATCAGAATGTCCAAGTTATGCTGCCGAACACAATCTCGTTTCACCTTACAATTCATCCCCTGGACATTCCAAGAAAGTATTCTACAGACAGCTATTAGAAAAGAGATGGTCATAGGTAAGGGAACAATTACAGGAACAAAGATCGACCCAATCACACCAGCACTCACACCCAATCATACCAACCCTGTTAGAAATGTAACTAAACCTTGCCCCACCCCACCCTGCTCAAAGTCCCCACCATTGTCTGAGCCTAGATTCCTGCTGGCCCAACTTAATCTTCTCTCCTCCCTGACCAAGAAAACTAAACAAATCTGAAAGCAGAATAGAGGAAGCATAAAAGGAAAATTTCATATAGCAAAAGCCAAATCAGTGCCAAATGTCATCTGGCACTGAATAAAAATTACAGACAGTAGACACACATATCCAAGAACTCCTGAGCCTGGAAAGAAACTCACAAATGTATACTGTGAAAGTAATACAGCATATTTAAGGTCTATCAGGTGACCTACAGTCCAGCCACTCTGACACCTCTTTTGGCGTAGTGAAGAGCAAGGCGGTCTCTGTCCTGGACCCACAGTCGAATGGGGTATAACATGGCATACTCTATGCCAGCCTCTCATAAACAAACCCGGACCTATGTGAACTGTCTCCATTTCTTTTGAACTTCAGGGATGAAATCCAGGTAAAAAGTTCTCAAAAATCATTTCCCCTCTCTTTCAAGCCGCTGCCAAAATGGTGTGTCTATCTTGGTAGTTCAGCAACTTGAGATTGAAATGTCTTGGGGAGGGAGTCCCAAGGGGCAAGGGTTTGGTCAGGATCCTTTGAGCCCTCTCCACCAAGAAGTTAGCAGAAAATTCAACGGGGGCTAGGACTTGCTTTAACAGTTGTTCAGTAAACTGTTCAGGTCTAGAGCCTTCCGCCCACTCCGGCAAATATAGGATGCGTACGTTGTTAACTCTACTGCAGTTTTCTGCATCCTTCGCTATGGCTTGTAGAATCTTAACTTGCTGTTGGAGAGTTTGTATGGACTCCCCGTGAGAATGTGAGTTATCTTCTACTTCGCTAACTCTCCTTTCAGTCTCTGTGGTCCGCTCTCAATCTTGTCAATGTCGTATCTTAAATGGTTCAGATCAGCTTGCAGGTGATCCATCTTGGTCGTTAGGGTAGTCTGGAAGGTAGTAATGGTCGCCATAATTTTGTTGGTATCAAAGGCGGCACTTGTCGCAGGCTCAGATTTTGGATGGAAAGCCGTCTGGCTCATATTGTCGGTGGTGCTGTTAGAGCTATTAGATTGTGACACTGAATTTATATTGCAGTCCATACATTTTATGCTATAGATATGTGGAGAATAATAACTTAGAGCTATCACAGTCCTGTCCAAGATCCTCTGCAGACCCCAACTCTATATTCAAATTGCAGGAACCAGAAAGATCCCCACAGTCACTCGTGAACATCTATCTACAGGATCGATTGTAGCCAGCAGATGTAGCCACAAGGTATATATTTAGAGAGTAAATGTTAGGCAGCAGAGGTCAACACAGAACATATAATTGTAGGATAAATGTCAGACAAAAGTAGTTTTCCCATCCAAGCATAAGACGTCAATCGACATGGCATATAAAGATATTTCATGGTTGCTGCCCACAGCAGTGCAGATACAGGTGGTAGTAAGTGTGAGACAACAGAATATCCAGTGTACAGTATTGCACAACCAAGTGTGTGCCTGGAACATGCATCTGGGAACTCACAAGAATGAAGGACAGAAACGGGCCACTGCATTTACTTCCTAACTCCCAATTAATCTCACTTGGCAAACAGGACAGAAGTACTTCTGGTGCTCTGTAAATAGGTTCTCGCTGGAGCTCCGGTTCCCACAGAACCTCTCATTGTAGGCCCCCACGTTAGTTAGCGCTGTTCTGCTGGTACTGCTCTCAGACAAAGAGGACACAGCTTTTGGTCGTCTTTCCTCCTCTTCTCCCCACTCAAACTAGCTCCGGGGAGCGAAAGCTGTCACCACTCTAGTCTAGGGTACCCTATTCTGAACACAGATGGCAGCAGAGTCAGGGAGCTCGGCGTCCAAAATGGCCAACGCTACTGAAACGGCTCTAACAGGTCTTCCCACCTGCTCCTCCAGCCTGTCTATGCTTCTCACCCGAACATCCTCCGCTCACCTCAGGCCTCCACACAGCACCCTCCGCTGGTGTAGTCTTGCTCCAGTCACTAGGCAGAAACAGTGTGGGAAAGCTCTGGACCTGGCGCCAATCCACCAGCAACCACCTTACCTTTCCACAACTTCTCTGCTCCAACAGGTAAGGCCGCTGAAGGAGGGAAGTCACCATAGTTCAGTGATTATCCATTGCTGCTACCTGTCAGCAAGGCAGCCACTTAGGCCTTGGCCGTCTCCTCAGGCCACCCGGTCTCAAAAACAGCCAAATCTCGGAGCGAAGGGTGCAACTGTGCAAGGACCACTATCAGCAACGTCCCCTTGTACAATGAAGGTGGTAATGGCCACTTGAAATAGCCAGATGATCAGGATGTAATCAGGATTATGCAGGAGCTTAGGTTCAGCACTGCTTCACTCCATGAAGGTTAGGCTATTCCCCCTATTCTGAGGTCTTAATTAATTTCAGAATCTGGTGTGAGGCTTGATTAATTTAGGGGCAAACCGTAGACACAATTAATACAAAATTAATTTTGACTCCTAAATGCAGGAAGTTTGCAGGAACTACATGGCAGTATGCCCTGTCTGTTGTGGTGTTGTTACGATTATACTGTTTGTTGATACACTGTATAATTAGTATATTTTCTTCTGAGCTAGTGTCTGGCTCACTAGTGCATAGATTAATGTTTCTTATATTTATGCAGCTTGTTGTCTTGGTTTACAAAATATTACAAAATTCTGTTTCAAGTGAAGTAAACCTGAATTAGTTAAATATTAGTTGCAGAATGAGGAAATTGTTATTGCGTAGATTTCAGGCAAACATTGCAGTTATAATAAAAGAGGTAAAAAATCTGTATGTAGCTGTTAACACCATCGCTAATTTCTTAAGCAAGTGGAATAAACTCTTAGAATTAGCCAGAGTAGTCAGGAATTTAATTGTAGTTCTGGACTTACTAGACCATGGATTATAGAACTGAACCAAGTTTAGGACTTGCCACTCACAGTACACATAGGGTCACATGTCTTGGTCTAAGACTTTCTTTGTTGCTTTGTTTCAGTGCTCTGAAAAAATGAAAGGGGAGCTCTGACTCGTTGCTATGGAAAACAAATAAAGTCTTAAACCTAGACAGTTTGCATACATGCCCCCCATAGTGTCACCTTTAAACCCAAAGCCTGCTATATGCATTAAAACATGGGACAATATACATCTTTTTATCTGGACTGAGAAGCCATAGTTAGGTGAATTTAGTGAATATCACATTTTTAATAATTATATTCCTACCCTCTTATTACCTTACTATCTGCTAATAGTAATAATCTGTCTAATGAACTGTTGGCTGCTCTGGAAACCTTACCTATGAATTACAGTACGTAAGTATAATTATGGGGTGCACAGATATAGAGAACAAAGGGCATCAGTCAAAGAACTGTAATTGGCCCCTTCCTTTGAAACAGCTCCTCATAGAAAACTATCCCTTACATATCTTTAAAGGGGTTGTTTAATAAAAAACATGACATTGGGCCCAGGGCGAGCAAAAAAAGAAAAAAACGTTACATACTTACCTGTCCCCAGATGTTGTTGCTGCGGAACTCTGAGAGATCCACTCATCTTCACTTTGGGTTTCTCATCCCAACATGCTGCAGAGGCTTGCGCTCCATCAGTGGCATAGGTATAGGGGGTATAGAGGTAGTACCGGGCCTTGGGGCAAAAAAGTGAGTTTTAGACCTAAACAGGTTCATACATGTGGCCCTTTGTGTCCATGTCAGCACTGAATGTTCATTGCAGCATAAAAAGATGAATTTAGGTATAACTTACCCATGGCTTATAATAAATTTAGGAATGGAAATATCAGAAAATAGCATTGCCCTACCATTTTGATGTTTTCCAAAAGTTACAATAATTCCAGACTGGTTATTTATTACATGATCACCATCCATAGCTGAATATAACATTTTTTTCAGGAAGGACATACATACCAAGACACTAAAGCTAAGCCAACTGTATACTGTATAAATGTAATTTATTTCATACTATTTAGCATTTTACTCAGATAGGACATACATACCATTAAAAATAATTTACATTTTTTTATATATGTTATGGGGTATTTTACAGACACATAGCCTAATTTCAACTTCGCCATGAGAGGTGGTGTTTACCTCCAAATGACTTTCTGCTGCTTTGTTGCAACCCAGTCTTTGGTGTCTTCTGCAGCGGCATAAAGCGCATGCATGCAGGTGCTCTAGGATTTAAAGTAACAGTGCATGCTGCCAATCTGCTGTCTTTTTAATGACAGAACTCAAATGCCTTAACTTTGATTGTGCTTCTTAGTATATGCAAAAAATTCTGCATTGTGATTCCTGGTATTGACTTTGGCTTAACCATTGATGTCTCTTGTTATATGCCGCCTTCCCTGACCATTGACTTTTTCCCTAATCTTGCTTAATCTCTGCCTACCTCAGCCCAAGTTTGCTTTCGGTTAGTTCCTTGGTACCACTTTGGATGTCAGCTGTTGACACAGAAGACTGCATCGGAGGAAGGTTCCAGGTTCCAGCATAGGCGTTAAGGAGTGAAAACCAGGGGGCTCCTGAGACTCTGTTCTTTGGTGTGGCCTTATGCCAAAGCCCGCAGGGAATCAGGAGTATCCACTGTCTATCACAGGTGAGTCGTGACACTGTGTTTGGTTTGGAGCCATAATAAAGCTTCCATAAAGGTACATGAGCCCTCTTCTGTATCTCCATATGAGCCCTCTTCTATATCGCTATATGCCTACACTATCATACAAAAACAGACTTTTTTTTGTTCGATTCAGTGGTGTAGCTTTTGCCACCGGGGCTGTCACCAAATTTGCCACCCCTTTCTACAGACAACACCCCCACTTTTACAGGACACACCTCTTTTCACAGGGCCCTCCACGCACCCATAAATCATAATTGCCACTTAAAAATTCATGTTTTTATGTCACAATATTCTAAGAATCAAATCTTTTTTATTTTTCTGGTGATTGAGCTGTGTAAGTGCTTTTTATTCTTGGGATAAGCTTATGCTTTCATTGCTATCCTGTTTGCGTATATAAGATTTTTCTTTCAACTTTTCATTCCATTTTCTTGTGGGGCTGGGTGAAAAAAAAGGCAATTCTGGCATAGTTTTTATTCACTTTATGGATTAAATAACATAATAATTTTGTAAACCGGATTGTCAATACCTGTTATGTGAACTTTCTTTTAGAAAAAAAATAAGTTTTGTTTTTCAGAAAATTAAGCATTTTGTATTTTTTTTTATTTATTATTATTTGTTTATTTTTTATTTTCTTTTTACCTTTTTTTTAGCCCCAATATGGGACTAGACTATGTGATCGCTTGATTGCTTTTACAATAATTAGTAATACAATACTGTATTGCAATGTATTATTATGTATGTTCAAAGGAGCTTATTAGACTCCGTCTGTGGCAGACCCTTAAAGGCTCCTGTACATGGCAGATACAAAAGCCTCTCCTTCTGTTAACCATCTAGATGCAGTGGATGCTACTAAATGCAATATCTAGTGGGTCAAATGGCCGGGATTGGAGCCAGCTCCACTCCCAGCCTCTGCTGCCAGAGCCCAGCTATACATTACAGCCTGTTCCCACAATGTATGGTGCAGGCACAGCCTCTGAACTTGCAATCTCTGAACTTTGTACTTGGGACACACTATGACAACTTGTCAGCTCTAATGGTGGACTACCCTCAGTAGCTAAACTACTTGTTAGATTTAATAGAAATTTGACAGAAATAGATTGTGGTCTCCTCCATCTATGGATGCTGGTGGTTTTCGCTTCTAAAAACAATAAAAAAAACCTCTACACACACATAGTCAGGCTGTACAGCTGATCACAGTGACTGTATAATCTCTGTACAGAGGACCCTACCATGCACATGAGCCATATGTCTCTTTTCATAAACAACAGTCTTTGGGTTCCTGTTACATTTTAGTATGATAAGAAAATCAATGGAATTCTAAAAACAAAAAAAGCAAAAAATATTACTTCATTTCTAAATATTAAGCATTTTTAAAAGAAATATTTGTAGTTTTTTTTTCTAAAGTAGAAATATTAGTTTGCTGTTCGAAGCATAAAAAGCTAGTACACTTTATTCATGTCAGGATTTATTTCAAAACAAGAGAACAATTTATCAACACCCAGAGCCCCAAATCCTCATACATGATTTATTCAGCAGTCGCAACTTGCTTCTCACATTCAGGTTATATTATGCAGGCTTATTCTGTTGAATTTATTAATCATTCTATGTTTTATATTTTACTGCAAAACAATATTTCTATTATACATTACATAAAAAAAAGAATATTTTACTGTTTGTTCACTATAGGTAAGAAAAAAATGAATGCATAAACATGAAAAAAAATTAACTCCTACATTTCTGATGTCTATAAAGGGGCCAATATTTTTAAAATCTGGACATAATATTGGTTAAAGCTATATCTATGAAAAACAATATCTATTTTCAAAGGCAAAATTTAGTTTTGTTGGCAACTTTTTTGTTCTATTATTAATTAGCTGTTGAAATTTTTTTTTTACAGTGCCCTAGCTAAGACTTTTGCGGCATGGGCGATTCCTTAGTTTGCCAACCTTTGCACAGATTATGCCCACTTTTATAGGCCACATTGATTTTTCTATTGGCACTGTCTCACATCCATAAATTGTCACTTTAAGAAAAAAATCCTGTTTTTATGTCCCAATATTGAAAAAAAACAGAACTTTATTTATTTTTTTTTTTGGTAATGGACATTAATTAGACATATTTTCTGTGGGATAAGTTAATGTTCTCATTGGTATTTGTAATGAGGTACAAAAAGAGTTTTTGATCAAAAAATATAAAAAAATTGCAATCCTAGTGTTTTTTTTTTCTAGCGGCGTTCACCATACTGATTAAATAACACAATGGGCCACATGTATGAAAACAGTTTAGGTCTAAAACTCACTTTTTTGCCCATAGTAACCCATGGGCAACAAAGTGAGTTTTAGACCTAATACGTTTTTATACATGTGGCCCAATAAGTTTATAGATTGTATCATTACGGAAGTGACAATACCAATTATTTTGTAAATAGAAACAGAAAAGGTAGGTACATATACAGTGTTATTTTAGTGGGGATTCAGGGATTTGCAGTTTTGTATTTGTTCAAACATTTTTAACTTTTTTGTTTTTCCTTTATTTTTAGTCTTACTAGGAGCTTTGTTTATGTGATTGCTTGATCAAATTTATAATATATAGCATACATTATAGTATTTCTATATGTTATACTCCCTCTCTATGTAAACCACAGGTGGTTATTACACCGGGAGCCATTGTATTGGGAGCCTGGTTGTACAATACCATGCCACTGCCTTTTAGTGGTTAAATGAAAAAAAAAGAAAATATGTTAAGTAGCAAGCTTTCAACATGGCATAGGAAAAAGACTTTTTATCAGGCCTGATGAAGTGATCAAAGTTTTCTTGAAAGTTGCTAGGTCAAAGGAAGCCAAGTCCAAAGCTATCTGTTACTGTATGCTATGTTTCTCTTATGTCAGTCATTTATGCTTCTCTTGTAGCCAATAAATCAGAAAATGTAGCTGGACAGTTGTGTTTTGTCTCAGTCACCCAAGCTTCATGAAATTACACAGTCCCTGCTCTCTGTGTCATCCACCCTTCTCCCACTCTCTTTTTTCTTTAATTTACTTTTTAAACTAAATTTAGTGCAATAAACGGACATTTTCATCAGGGTATCATGAGGGACAAGTATACTTTAATATCAATGTCTGCTTTAAATGGTGATGCTGAAATACATATGTTGCCACTTGATGGAGCTAGTTAGCCTTATCGCTTCATAGTAAAATCTCAACGCAAATTACATCTAGCACGGAAGACATTCAAGAAGGATATTGCTTGTCAATTTCAATAACGGTTTGCAAAATAGCAATTACATTTTTCTAGATCACACAACTTACCATTATTATACTTATTGTATGTTTATGGCAGAAAACATTGAGGTAAGAAATGAGGTATGAGGAAGTGAAAACAGAAACAGCAGTCACAGGTACAATTTATTTTATCTCATTACACTGTAGTAGAAAAAAAATAAGTCATTCAAATACTGTGTGCAGATTGAAGCAACTAATGCAACATTCTATCTATCTATCTATCTATCTATCTATCTATCTATCTATCTATCTATCTATCTATCTATCTATCTATCTATCTATCCATCCATCCATCCATCCATCCATCCATCCATCCATCTATTACTATCTATCTATCTATCTATCTATCTATCTATCTATCTGTCTGTCTGTCTGTCTGTCTGTCTACAGGATCTCACATAGTATTATATACTGTAAATATCTTTTCATGTGACAACACTGAAGATATGAGACTTTGATACAATGTAAAGTAGTCAGTTTACACAGGGCCGGGATGATGGCTAGGCAAAGGTAGGCGACCGCCTAGGGCGCCACTTCATCCCAGGCAGAAAAGGGGGTGCAAGGAGGCACGGAGTGGGCTGAATTTTCCATTTGGGGAGCACTTTATGCCTTGTTTACCTAGGGCACCAGAATACCTTGTCCCAGCCCTGAGTGTACAGCTTGTATAACAGTGTAATTTTGGTGTGCCCTCAAAAAAACTCAACACACAGCCATCAATGTCTAAACCTCTGGTCACAAAACTGAGTGCACCCCTAAGTGAAAATGGACAAATTGTGCCCAGAGTGTCAATATTTTGTGTGGCCACCATTATTTTCCAACACTGCCTTAACTCTCTTGGGCATAGAGCTCACTAGAGCTTCACATGTTGCAACCGCTAGAATCCTCTTCCACCTCTCCATGATGACATCACGAAGCTGGTGGATGTTAGAGACCTTGCTCTTCTCCACCATCCATTTGAGGATGCCCCACAGATTGTCAATAGGGATTAGATCTGGAGCCATGCTTGGCCAGTCCTGCACGTTTACCCTCATTTTCTTTAGCAAGGCAGTGGTCGTCTTGGAGGTGTGTTTACGGCTCAATTTCTGAAGGGAAAAGATCATTCTGTGCTTTAATATGTCACAGTACATGTTGGTATTCATGGTTACCTCAATGAACTGTAGCTCCCCACTTATGCAGCCTCAAACAATGTCACTCCCACCACCATGCTTGACTGCACTCCTTACCTGGTTGCCACCACACACGCTTGACACTATGCGATCCACATAAGTTTCTCTTGGTCTCATCAGATCACAGGACATGGTTCCAGTACAGTACAGTCTGCAGACTAAGACTTGCAGGCTTTCCTGTGCATCATCTTTAGAAGAGGCTTTCTTTTGGGACGATAGCCATGCAGACCAATTTGATGCATTGTGCAGCATGTGGCCTATGGATAAGAAGTTGAGACACATGCTCAACTTCTTTGGTCGATCATGGTGAACGCCGTTCTGAGTGGAACCTGTATTGTTAAACTGCTTTATGGTCTTGGCCACCGTACTGCAGCTCAGTTTCAAGGTGTTGGCAATCTTCTTATAGTCTCGTCCATCTTTTTGTAGAGCAACAAATCTTTTTTTCAAGATCCTCAGACAGTTCTTTGCCATGAGGTGCTATATTGAACTTCCAGTGACCAGTATGAGAGAGTATGAGAGTGGTAACACCAAATTTAATACACCTGCCCCCATTCACACCTGAGAGCTTCTAACACTAACTAGTTACATGACACTGTGGAGGGAAAATGGCACATTTTCCATTTTCAATTAGAGGTGTACTCACTTTTGCTGCCAATGGTTTAGACATTGATGGCTGTGTGGTGAGCTGGTTTGAGTTCACACCAAATTTACACTGTTATACAAGCTGTACACTGAATACTTTACATTGTTTAAACGTGCCAGAACTTTAGTGTTGTCCCATGAAAAGATATAACACAATATTTACAAATATATAAGGGGTGTATTCACTTTTGTCAGATACTCTATCTATCTATCTATCTATCTATCTATCTATCTATCTATCTATCTATCTATCTATCTGTGTGTCTGTCTATATCCATATCTAGCTATTTATCTATCTATCCATCTGTCTATCTCATGTCTCTCATTTATCGATCTACCTCATATCTATCATCTATTCTATCTATCATCTATTTTGTCTATGTCTGTCTATGTTTGTCTTTTTCTGTCTCATGTCTATGTTATCTATATGTATTTCTATCTATCTATCTATCTAATAAATATATTTTATTTATTTACTTCATATCATCTATCTATCTACCTGTCTAACATCACCATTTGTACAGCTGCTTTCCAAACGGGGACATTGTGCGGCGGTTGAAGTAAGAAGTAAACAGAGAACCAGTGAAGAGTGAGGCTGACACAGAGCTTGATCTGAAGTGAGAGGAGAGGTGAGTATACCTTCTTTTTTTTTTTAGACTGGGCACCAACCAGTATGTCATGGTAAAATTAATATTTGGATGTGGAATTCTACATCAGAAAATATAGATTCTGCCAATACATGTTGAACCTGCCTGGTTTTTAAACTTTTGTGTTCAAGAATAGTGTTTGAAGATACACATTCATTTTGAGACTGTATTCACACATTGACATTCAGTTTTCCTCTATGGTTAGTCAAAGCAATAGCCAGATGTTACACTATAATAAACAAGATTTTATGAGTAGTTTTCAGGGAATCCATAGTTTTTTATTTAAATTTTAACTCTTCCTACAGGTAGCAGGTTGTGTATAGATATAGAAGGTTAAAATGTGTCATGGTCACTGACTCATAACAAGAAGAAAATATACAATATACATATACATATACTATGTACAGTGTTCAAGGCCTGTGTTCGATTTAAGTAATGTTTGGAAGTCATGTTTTGGAAGGGATTTAAAAAACTGATTTATTAGACCACACAGTCAAATAAATCTCAATAGGAAGTATAATGAGTCTCTTGAAAAAGCTGTCGGCGAAACACGCATCGAGGCTAATACCCTCCTTGGCGATATATCCACCACTTTGGTAATGAATTGAAATATAGCTTATTGTACTATTATTACTACTTCTGGTCTGATGCATTTCTTATATTTATGATCACTTGATCTGTTATGTATATATCTTTTATGTGTCTCTCCAATTTACTTCCTGCTGACTTTAAGTGATGGATATGCCACCAATAATGTATTGGGGGGTATTTTGTGTTTTTAATTGTTTTTAAGTTCAGTTGTGATAGCTGAATTATTTGCATTTAATTGCATTTTTGAAATAAAATGATTGATATGGTAATTATTTGAGTGTCATTATACTTCCTATTGGGATTTGTTGTTGATGGTATAGTGATTTATGTTTACTTCTGGACCAGTTTTTTGAAATGGTATGACACAGTCAAATATCCTAGCGGGACTCGAGGACTTGACTGTGAGGAGGCACTGCAGTGCATTATGGTTAAGTTCCTGTCAGTAGTGTGCTACCGCCCTTTTAAGATTGATTGTCTATTTTATACCTCAGTTTTCCTCCGACCTTTCATATCCATAACGTGTTTCATAAGTCTCTCCCCAAAAAGAACCTCCCCCTCCAGTCCAGGTTGAAGGGAATCTTGCATATGGGGGGGGAGGGAGAGAATAAAATATACAGTATTTAGTTCACTGGAAAGGGTATGTGCTGGAGGAGCGAACCTATGTTTCAGACTCTTCTGTACATGCGGATAGACTGATTAGGGTTTTCCACAAAAGGTTACCATTTAAATCTGGTCTTAGACATAAGGGGTCTGGTGGCCCCTTGTCTGCTGATTTTGTACTGTGTTCTCTCCTGGCTTGAGCATGGCTCATGTGACTTTGCTTACCTGTTTGGTCTCTCTTTAGTCTGTGTCCTGTTTGCCCATAGGTTACTATGAGTTTTAGACCTAAACAGTTTCCATACATGTGGCCCTAAGTTTTTATATTATATTTTAATCATTTGTAATTGTGTTTATTGTATTTAATGAAGAATTCTTTTCTGCTTTTTTCTACTGATTCTGGCTTTTTTTCTAATAAAATGCCTTAGTAATACTAGGAGTCGTGATATGTTTAGTATACTAGTAGTTGTAATTATATCAATCCACAGTATAAAGCTATGTCATTTATACTGCACAGTATAGGCCTTAAAAATGAAACCTGACAAATAAAACTAAAAGAATTTCAAAATTACTAATTTCTTTAGTTATCCCCACACCCAAAAAAAAGGTTTAAAAAATAAAACTTGTTCTGCAAAAATGAAACAGTGCACTATGGGCGACATGTATGAAACTTAGCATGTCAACACAATTTTTTTCCGTCTTTTTTCAGTGTATAATGAGCCTGAATATTTGAAAGTGGTGAATGTGCGCTCATAAATGGCACCTAAAATTCGACTAAAGTATGTGTTTGGTGCGCCCGCTACTTTTGGCGCATTAGTAATTCATCAAACTTGTGTATAAATTATTGCCAGAATTCTACAACGGCTGCTTAAACAGTTCATTAAGTTGCTTTTCTAATTTAAAATGTATTATGTTAAAACTAAAACTTTGTGGAGAATTTTATATTTTTTTTATAATTAAAGTTTTGCAAAATACTTTTTTTTATATAGTATGTTAATTTGTGTTCAGAAAAATGTATGTCAATGGGTTATTTAATGTAAAATTAATTTTATATTATATTAATTTTGAATACGTTATAGGAAATAATTTTATATGTTTGAGATATTACATAATTTTATGTGATAACATTTATTATTAAATTTATATAATTTAATTGTATGTAGTTTGATAATTATCATAAACTACTTTTTATTATTTTACTGGTATAAGTTGAGAAATAAGGGACATTTTTGCCCTAATGGCAAATCTAGTTTCATTACGACTACTCAGACTACACATTTAAATTGGTCTGGCTGTTTGAGCAGTTATATGCCTAGTTTTGTCGAACCACATTCATAAATGTGTCTAATATTACGATTGTGGTATGACACGCCCCCAGAACGCCCCCAAAATGCCCTCAAAATGCCCCAAAATTTTTGCCACATTACAAAGTGTCAGATCTGGTGCACAGTACGCCAAACATGTTTGTTCATTTGGCAAATTAGACGGACCACTCATTTTTGGTGCATTTAACTCCAGAAAAGTGAAACTGACTCATTCATACATGTCGACCTATGTCTTAAAGGCCTGATTAGCTGTGTCCTTACGGGGTCTAAGAAGTAAAGCACCTGATATCTAACTACCTTTATCTTCTATTAATTAGTATGCATTTTTTCTTAAAGGGGTTTTGCCACAATCTCATTTCATACCTCCAGCATCCAGCAGTGGGGTGTAATTTGTTTGAATTGCATATCATGTGACCCAGCGGGATAAAATCACCATGCCTTTCCTCTCTCTAGTCAAAGAAAGGTCTGTTTATGTATAGAGCTGTGAGTGGCTACACTGTAGTTCAGAGGTAAGTTTTTGCCTCATAGCACAACGGTCCTAGGTTCAAATCCCTGTAGGAACCAAACCTGTGAATTTTCTTTCTCTTTATCAATGCACATACCTGATTGAGGTTTCTTTTTTAAAATGTATTTTCATGGTTTGACTAATTACTATGAAGTATAGAGGACAGGAGAGGACAGCACCTGGGTTTTGAACACTCAATAGCTGTTTGAGAGGAGAGGTGATGTCTGAGCATGTGCGACCAGGACTGATGAGCTCTCATCCTTGGTCATATCCTCTGGATACTGAGCTGTAAGTAATGGATCACTAAAGGAGCAGCTAAAAAAAAAACGGTCCAGAAATTTTAATAATGATGAATGGTGAAAATGTTTATTATTTAATTTGCAAGCTTCCACATCAATTTTTTACTTTGTGGTAAAACCCCTTTAACACTCTAGAGCAGATTTATTAATACTAATACTTAGGCAGTCTTAACTTAGACTAGACAATCTAAAAATGCACTGATTTATTAGTATTGATAAATCTGACATATATTTAGATTGTTTAGTCTAAGTTAATATTTTCTATTAGTTGGCTTTATTTATGACATATTATTTGGTGTAAACTAAGCCAACCCCTTTCCTGTGAAGACATACCTCTTTTACCAATGTCACACGATTATTTCAAACACAGCTTGGAAGTGTCTAAAAACTGTCTAAAATACACAATAACTGTGGCAAAATGCATGTACACCAGTATTTTTGGGTATATTGCGCAATAATTGTGGTTTACTTGTCATAGTAAATCTGCCCCAATAATTATACTTATTGTTCTTATCTTATTTGGGGGTGAGATCGATCAAAATACCATGCAGTAAATTGTTAGCTCTGCTGCACACCAGTTTGAAGTGCTGATGACACTACGCTTCTGTAGTTGTTGATTGCTGTAGAAAGATAGTGAGCTACTGTGGAGACAAAATTACATTTTCTTCTACAGACACAACAAAAAGTCTTTTCCTAATAACATTGGCAGGCTCATTAATAAAAGAGATGATCTAATTTTGAACTCACTATAGATAATCATTACAAATATCAACTCAATTCTGTGACCCTGAACACTAAAACATAGCAAGACTCTATGGTGTCAATTTGCAGTAATCTGCAATATGGACATTTCAGCAAAACCAACATATTGTCCATTATAATTGCCCTTCATATCTAACTTGCTATCACACAGGTTAATGACTTAATAAAATATTAAAATCATTTCCATTTTCAGGCTGTCTTTATGAGCCTCTTTATTGTTGCCTCTTTTGATTTTACAACAAATAATCTTCTCTGAGCTCGAATAAAGGTAGTAGTTTCCATTGTTTGCAAATTAATCCTTTGAATCCGATCTATCTATCTATCTATCTATCTATCTATCTATCTATCTATCTAATCTACAGTACTTGTCTTTTGTAAGTGATTTGCAGTGTTTTTTCCAAGCTCTGTTAAAATAATGATTCTATAAGGGGCCGCACAGTAGGGCCATTGCTAGGGTCCTAAAACATGCTGGGCATGGGCCCTTTGTGTTACATTTTTCTCAATATGGCTGGATTAACACAGCACTTATCATGGCATATCGTGAAACAGTGCCATGTATTTTTTGGATTAAAAAATGTTTATTTCTGCCACTAATTTTCTGTATAGATACGGTACATAATCTCAGCTGTACACTTTATAATGAAAGTCAGCACTGACAAATATGTCTTTTCAAAACTACTCATTTATGTTTACATCTAAATAATGGTCATACAGTCAACATATCATACATGAATACATGGAGCAAATATACCATATGTAATATCATCATACCATTGCTAAAAAATCCCACAATACCAAGACCATCAATTCCAATAATACCACTACAAAAGGACCAAATAATACTGCCAGACCATGACCATATGCAGTCACCACATAGTGACTACCAGATGTACATAGGACCTCTGCAGATCATTCAAATGATTACAGTGCAGTAACAGCCAGTGACTCACAGGCGATGCCTTCTCTTATCGCAGTTGTTCTCTTCCTTTTTTTTCCTTTCTGTCTAGATTACCACAGAAACATTTTAGAATCCTCACTTTTCCAGCATCTCCCTGCCAGTTCCTCACCTATGTATAAACGCCCCATGGGCTGATAGACTCATTTTTTGCAGTGTTTCTATTTTTCTACAGGTTTTCCCTTTGGACATAATCAGATTGGTTAGAATATGTTGGACAAGTATTGGATCCATTTATTTAAAATATAAAGAGAAGTTGTTAGGGAGTGTTTAATTAAAGGGTTTTTTGTTGCTTTTTCACATTTTAATTTAGTGTTAGTAATGGAGGTATCTGACAGACACCTCTCCATTACTAACAATGAGGCTTGGTTTCAGCCAGCTGTGGTTTGTCATCCCCAACACTTACACTCACTCTTTTGCTATTATCTTAGTACCCAACACACCAGGGGTAATTGGAAGTGCCAGATTATCTTCAGAAGCGGAGGACTAATGTGATGGGCTGCTTCTGAGGTGGCTG
This sequence comes from Phyllomedusa bahiana, assembly GCA_025379985.1. NCBI lineage: Eukaryota > Metazoa > Chordata > Amphibia > Anura > Hylidae > Phyllomedusa > Phyllomedusa bahiana. The sequence continues at coordinate 49,743 of JAODAL010012899.1, read as the reverse complement.
CACACTGATATTTTTATGATGGGAAGAAACCAATATTTAATGGATCTTTACTATCCTGATAGTAACAACGTAGAGCTGTCAATTTTATCTTGGTTGGTTATGGAAAATAGGGGAAAAACATGTAATTTCTTTAATCATTTATTGAAAATATTTAATTAAATTATGAAAAAAAGAAATGACAGGGGTTTCCCCCTATTATTCATAACCAGCCAAGGTAAAATCATCAGTTTCAGCCTTATACTATCAGGATGGAAAGGTCTATGGATATTGGTCTCTTAACGTCCTAAAAATACCAGCCAGCAGCTGCTCTGGAAGCAGATCATCACATTAAATAGTCTATTTTAATGGTAACCTGACTTTTCCCAGTATCCCTGGTGTGTTGTGTACTACGTTAAAAGTGAGAGGGGGTTAGTAAGCCTTGGTATGACAAGAAACACCAAGCCAAAGCAATAGTAATGGAGAGGTGTCTATCAGACACCTCAATTACTAACACTGGAATAAAATGGGAAACACAAAGAAGGGACAAAAAATCCCTTATTTAAATAAACACTTCCTAAATAAATGCTACCCACACAAACTACCTACTACTATTGCAGAAAAGCTGGGTACCTACTGTGGAGGAATGGGTATCACCCAGCTTTCATGGATGCTGAATAAGCTATCCAACATCCAAGAAACCTTGGTGGGCATGCATACAGTTAAAAAAAACTTTGCTTGGCCAGGTGGTTTGGGACAGTAACCGTTTTGTAAGAGCCTAGTGATTCCCCTGCCGCATTGTATAAGTGGGGAACACTTTGACTGCAGGGGGGATTTGCTGGTGGTAGTCAAGGGGCTAAGGTGTAAGGTTTATGCCAACAGGGAATGCTGATCGGGTGGTAGAGGACAGGCGGTGTGATATACGGGTACTAAAAATGAGTCCCTTAGAAGAGTAGGCCTCTAGCTTGTAGTGCATTTGGTGAGCACTTTTCCACCCTCCCTCCCCTTTTTGTTTTGTGTCCCAGATTGTGTCCTTCAGTCCCGGTTGCCGGTGCATTCATTGCGGAAGTAGCCAGTAAACGCTCATCGTTCATGTGACAGGTGCAGCCAATCACAATGTCACATTCACTTTACCTCTGTGGACTGTATTTGGCTGCAACTGTCACATGAATGAAGACCATTTACTGGTTCAGCTGGGATGAACGTATTGGAAGTCGGGACTGAATGAGAGCATCCGGGAAGTAAGTATGAGTTTTATCTTCTATTTTTCTATCTATCTATCTATCTATCTATCTATCTATCTACTATCTATCTATCTATCTATCTATTTATCTATCTACTATCTATCTATCTATCTAATCTATTTATGTCTTTGCTAGTGTTTTGTGACATTTCGTATTTTACAAGTTCCGTCAAAAACTGAGTCAGCAGTGTATGTTTTATGGCAGCTTTTTTCAATATAATATATGTAACAATGCAATATTTATTATCCATTTTATCTATATAATCTATAATTTATAATCTGCCAGTCTGATATTATTCATCTTGGAAATGTAAGAATAAATTGGCATCTGGTCTTTATTATTCTCATTGTCAATAGGTTGACTGTATACCCAGCGTAACACTGCCATCACTGATCTTACAGTGCAGGACTCTATAAACACACCACATCAGTAATACAAGTAGTGATAATGCTTACTTACCATTGCCAAAAAAAGTTATTGAACCCTTTTGAATTACTCGGATTTCTGCAGTAATAACTCATAAAATGTGGTGTAAATCTTATGAAAGTCACAGTTACAGACAAACATAATCTAAGTGAAATGATAACACACAAATAGTTGTATTGTTGACTTCATTTGTTGAGCATTTTAACCCCTTAATAATGATTTTGTACATTTGCCATAGACAACCTTAAACTTGACTCCTTCCACTAATAATACTAATAATACATAACTCTTATTTAAAGAAAAAAATATATAAAATAGTGATTGATGATCTATATTAAAATACTGCTATCTAATGCACTCTTTGATAGGTCTCTATAAATATATCCATTTTATTTTTATCATCAAAGAGTATCTTAAAAAATTATTTCCTAACTTAGGCTAGGTCTCTACGGCATAGCAATACGCTTGTATTTTCGGCGGTTTTAGGATTTTAAAACCGCCGAAAATACGATTGTTCAGGCTGCCCCCATAGACGGCAATAAAAAAAATGACCTATAGTCTCCACAGGTCGTTTTTTCTCTGCTCGTCTTCTGGTGCCAGCGTATTATACAACATGTATAATACGCCGGCGTCTTTAGTTTTTTTTTTTCATCTTCCCATACAATACAGTGTATGGGCCGATGGCTAAAAACGAGAACCAACCACGGTCCTGCATCAGAAAAAAAACGGTCGACTTTCGGACTTTCTTTGTCCGATGCAGTCTAGACCTAGTCTTAGAGAATATTTCAAAGATTTATCGTTATCGTTGCATGAAATACCACTTATTGAAACAGAGTGTGCCCAGAGTAAATTGTATCTATGTCCACCAAATATTCATAGAGCCTAGATTATATACACTTCAAACAACACCTGGTGCTCCATAAACTCTTCCTGATCTTGTAATTTACACCCTCTAAGCCTTCCTGCTATATTAACATTATAGAAGCAGGGGCGTAACTACAGGGGTAGCAGGGGTAGCAGTTGCTACGGGGCCCGGTGGCTTGGGGGGGCCCCGCGGCCCCGGGGCAGCTGCTACCACCTCTGCTACCCCTGTGATGCCGCTCTGGGCCCGCCGGCAGTGAACATAACAGTTCACTGCGGCGGGTGCAGAGCTGCGGGGCCGGTCTGTGAGGCAAGGGGGGAGGGGGGGGCGCCGTCGGCAGGCTCCGCCCCCTTGCATCACAAAGGCCCTCTCTTAATTGTATGCACGTCCATGCGATGCGCAGACCAGTAAGATGAACGGTGGAGCAGGGAGAGCTGTGCGCTCCCTGCCCCTGCCGTACATCGCTCAGCAGGCGGCGCGGCGGAAGTGACGTCACCGCGCCGCCTGCCGAGCTTCCTGTCCTCAGCCCCAAGCCTAAAGCAGCAGGCTTGGGGCTGGGAGGAGACGGAGACGCCGGAGGAGCGCGGCCAGGTAAGTAATGAGCTACGGGGTGGGGGTGGTGAATACCTACAGGGGGGCTCTAAAGGAAGGGGGGGCTCTAAAGGAAGGGGGTGGGGGGGGAGAATACCTACAGGGGGTGTGGGGGTGAGAATACCTACAGGGGGCTCTAAAGGAAGGGGATGGGGGGAGAATACCTACAGGGGGGGGGCTCTAAAGGAAGGGGGTGGGGGTGGTGAATACCTACAGGGGTGGAGAATACCTATAGGGGGGCTTTAAAGGATGGGGGTGGGGGTGGTGAATACCTACAGGGGGGAGAATACCTATAGGTGGGCTCTAAAGGAAGGGGGTGGGGGGGGAGAATACCTGAAGGGGGCTCTAAACGAAGGGGTGGGGGGGGGGAGAATACCTACAGGGGGGCTCTAAAGGAAGGGGGTGGGTGGGAGAAAACCTACAGGGGGGCTCTAAAGGAAGGAGGTGGGGGAAGAGAATACCTACAGGGGGATCTAAAGGAAGGGGGGCTCTAAAGGAAGGGGGTGGGGAGAATACCTACAGGGGGCTCTAAAGGAAGGGGGGCTCTAAAGGAAGGGGGTGGGGGGGAGAATACCTACAGGGGGCTCTAAAGGAAGGGGGGCTCTAAAGGAAGGGGGTGGGGGGGGAGAATACCTACAGGGGGGGGGGCACTAAAGGAAGAGGGTGGAGGTGGAGAATACCTATCGGGGGCTCTAAAGGAAGGGGGTGGGGGGGAGAATACCTACAGGGGGCTCTAAAGGAAGGGGGGGGAGAATACCTACCGGGGGCTCTAAAGGAAGGGGGGGAAGAATACCTACAGGGGGCTCAAAAGGGAGGGGGGGAAGAATACCGCAGGGGGATCAAAGGAAGGGGGGGGGAAGAATACCTACAGGGGGCTCTAAAGGAAGGGGGGGGGGGAATACCTACAGGGGGCTCTAAAGGAAGGGGGGGGGGGAGAATACCTACAGGGGCTCTAAAGGAAGGGGGGAGCACTAAACCTACAGGGGGTTTTAAAAAGGGGGGAGAACTATACCTACAGGGGGGGGGGCTATAAAGGGGGGAGAACTATGCCTATAGGGAGCCCTAATGCTTGGGGGGGAGGAGAACTATACCTACAGGGGGCCCTAATCTACAGGGGGGACTATTCTGCCTACAAGGGGGCCCTAATCAATAAGGGGGGAACTAATTGCCTACAAGGGGGCTCTAATCTACGGGGGGGGGGGGGAACTATTCTACCTACATGGGGGCTCTAATCTACAGGGGGGAACTATTCTGCCTACAGGGGGCCCGAATCCACAGGGGGGGCTACTCTGCCTACAAGGGGGCTCTAATCTACAGGGGGGGGGGACTATTCTCCCAAAACAAGGGGCTCTAATTTACAGGGAGGGAAACTATTTTGCCTTCAAGGGGCTCTTTCTATAGGGGGGGGGATTTTTGCCTACAATGGGCCCATAATTACAGAGGGCCTATTCTAACTACAGGGTGGCCTAAACTACAGGGGGCCCCCATTCTACCTACATAGGAACCTTAAGCTACTGCCCGGGGGCCCAAAGCTGCCTACATCTCCTCAAGCTACCTAGCTACTGCCCGGTGGGTACTAAGCTACCTAGCTACCGCCCGGGGGCCCCGTTGTACCTACATACCAACTGGGGGAGCCCCATAATTACCAGGGGGTAATTCTTACCATTTGGGCCATTATAAATGGGTAGTTTGTATATGAGGGGAGGGGGGCACTCACTTGGGAAAATGATTAAAAAAAGTGAGGAGTCTCAGGTGTTTGTGTTGTAAATTCTACAGGGACAAGTGGTGGATGGAGGAAGTCATCATGGAGGTCTGGACCTAATAGATAAGAAAAGGGAAAGTGAACGACTCCTCAGACAAGACGCCACCTGTGAGGCCCTAAATGTAAGTAAACTATTTGCAAAGCACCTGTATATCTGGTATCTACCACTATATGGTCACTGTATGGAGGTAATATACAGTCTGCAGAGCCTGTGTACACTAGTATATACCACTATATGGTCATTATATGGCGGTACTCTTGGTCTTTGTGTACGATTTAGTAATAGTGTAGGGGTATTATTCAGCCCCTTTGTGGTCATGTTCTGGCGGTATAATCAGGTTCCTATGTAGTTTGTGTTTTTGGTAAAAGTTGGTCTTGGTATAGTGAATTTGTTTGGTAGCAGTATGATGGTGATATGTATGGTGAGATATTTACCCCTTGTATTATCTAACAGCATGTCCTGGTAAATGTTCGTAGTCAGGGAGGTGGGGGGAAGAGGGGGGCATCCAAAAGTTTGCTTTGGGGCCCTGGATTCTCTAGTTACGCCCCTGTATAGAAGTTAATTACTTGGGCACTATAGAAACATATAGGAGCTAATGACTCAGGCACTATGATAGACAGGTACCAGGGGCGTGATTTGCTTCCTCAATAACAACTTCTATGTTCAAAAGGTACTAGAAGATGGTTTGCTAACTCATAACAATTTACTAGCTCTAGCTCCTACTAAAGAGGCACTAGAAAAGTATGTTGCTGTCTCAAAACTTCTTCTAACTCGGGCACTGCGCTGTCTATACTCAATTTTCTGCTCAAAATTATTCAGGCTAGGTGTGGTGCAGCCTATGCACCACTTACAAAATTAATTCAGAGCCAAGGCAGGCCCAAAAATGAGTTCAGATTCCAGATCAAATCCCCAAATTAAAATTATTTTAGACCTCAGACAGAACCTCACATTGATCCAGACCTCAGGTACTCCAATGCACCATCACTCACCCCATTAATCTCCTGTATGGTGGCTCCTTGGAAAGACATGGTCAGTAGAGGAAGAGATAGACACTGGTAGACATTGGCAACAGCAGAAAGATCCTCAAGCTTGGCAATTGATCTGTACTAATGAACATATTCCTTCTCTTGTGCACAGCACCTTACGGTGGTGGGTCATTGGAAGGGAGTTCTATACCACTGTGGTACAGCTTAGATGCTGTGTGCGCACTATATGCAGCATTTGAGTGGTTAAATGACTGGAAATGGAGTTCTCTCTAAACTGACCACTAATGGTAGGTTCCAGCTTTTAAAAACAGCCAGCATCCACTGGGTATGAAGCAGACTCAGCTCCTAAGCCTTCTAGTATATTGTTAGTTCCACCAAGATATTATAGTATGTCATGGGACATTAATATATTAAAATGCAAATCATTATATCTCTTTTAAGTTGATCTATAAAAATGTTATTTATCAGCCAAAGAGACATTCTCTTTCTTACTGTAATGGCAGAGGTAGTGGATCCGCTGGGCCACCGCAAGCGACGGTGAAAGCCCACGCCAGGGAACGGAATCTAAGTAGAAGCCGGTTTTCACCAGAGCTCGCCGCAAAGCGGGATGGACTTGCTGCGGCGGAGAACTACCAGGTCGTTTCCACTGGTAGGACTTGCTTGTGGTGGTAGCCAAGGATAAGCGTGGTACAGAATCGTGTGGCTGACACGTAGTCGGGGACAGGCAGTAGGTCAGGGCAGGCGGCAGAGGTTCGTGGTCAGAAAGCGGTAGCGAGACGGTCTGGTACACAGTAAGCACAAACGGAGGCAAGACGCTTTCACAATAGGCTCAAAGGGCACTAAAGATCCGGCAGAGGGCTGCCGGAGGAGGAGCCAATATATAGGGTCAGTGGCCGGCAATCAACCAATTATCGGCGCACTGGCCCTTTAAGAGAGAGAAGGCCGGCGCGCCCGCCATAAAGAATTGGGAACCGCACCCCGGCCGTGAAGGGTTCGCCAGGAGTCCGGAGCAGCGTAGGGGAAGCCGTTGGACGCCGCGGGACGAGCGCGCCCATGGACCGGTGCACGGACCGTGTGGCCACTTGCTCGCGGCACCTGGGAAGGAGCCGGAGAACGAACGCGCCCGCAGCCCGGGTGATGGGCTGCGGCACCGTTCGTTACAGTACACCCCCCCCTTAAGCCTCCCCCTCTTACCAGCCCAGAGGAACCCTTGTACAAGTTGACGGTCCAGAATGTTGTCCTCCGGCTCCAATGACCTTTCCTCGGGCCCGAACCCCTTCCACTCGACGAGAAAATACCGTTTCCCCCTGGACCCCTTTTCATATCCAAGATCCCCTTTAGTGGATACATTAGTAGCATGGGCCCACCAGGGATGGAGGAGCTGCATTACGAGAAAACGGTTAAGGGAAACCAGGGGTTTGAGAAGTGACACGTGAAAGGAGCTGGGGATTGGGCATGGAGGGGAAGCCGGAATTTATAGGCCACCGGGTTTAACGTTTTTAAGCACCTAAAATGGCCCAGGTAGCGGGGCCCCAAATTTATAGCTTGGGATTTAAGCCTGACATATTTGGCAGACAACCATACTTTATCCCCAGGAGAAAAACTGGGGGAGGGCTCCTTCTTTATCCGCCTGAGCTTTCATGCGTGCCGAAGCACGGAGCAAAGACTGGCGGGAAAGGGCCCAAATAGCCTTCATGTCGCGGACCAGCGTATCTGCAGCAGGGACTTCGGACTGAGAGGGCAGTGGGAGAGGAGGGCAGGGGTGCAGGCCGTACACAATATAGAAAGGAGAGGCCTCAGACTCAGAATCTAGGGAATTATAGGAAAATTCCGCCCAAGGGAGTAGGTCAGACCAGTTATTCTGACGTGCCGAGACAAAATGGCGCAAGTAGGTCCCCAGGACCTGGTTGACCCTTTCCACTTGACCATTTGTCTGGGGGTGATAGGCCGAGGAAAAATCGAGCTTCACCTGAAGCAGGGAACAGAGGGCCCGCCAGAATTTGGAGACAAACTGGACTCCACGGTCAGAGACAATGTGTAGGGGCATCCCGTGTAGGCGAAAAATTGTGGAGAAAAAAAAACAGGTTGGCCAGGCGCGGGGCGAGGGGTAGACCTGAAAGGTGGGAAAAAATGTGCCATTTTAGAAAACCGATCCGTAACTACCCAGATCACGGTGTTACCAGAGGATGGGGAAGATCGGTTATAAAAATCCATTTCCACATGCGACCAGGGGCTAGTAGGGATGGGCAGGGGATGCAGAAGCCCGGCTGGTATGTGACTAGGCGTTTTGTTACGGGCACAGGCGACACAGGCCTCAACGAATTCTTTAACGTCCTTAGCGAGGTCCGGCCACCAGTGAAACCGCGTGATAAGGAGATGAGTTTTGCAGGCGCCGGAGTGTCCGGCCACCCATGAGCAATGCCCCCACTTCAGGATCCGTCTGCAGAGTGCAGGGCTCACGTATGTCTTCCCAGGCGGGACATGCCGGAGGTCGACTGGGGCTGTGGAGACAAGACGCTCCGGGGGTATTATGTGCCCCGGGGGTGCTTCCTCTCTGACCACTTCGGAAGCGTGTGACAACGCATCCGCCTTTACATTCCTTTCCGCGGGACGGAAGTGGATTTGGAAATCAAATCGGGAGAAAAAAAGTGACCACCTAGCCTGGCGTGGATTGAGTCGCTGGGCCGTCTGGAGGTACTGGAAGTTTTTATGGTCTGAGTAGATACAGATGGGATGTCGAGCACCTTCCAGTATATAACGCCATTCCTCCAGGGCAAGCTTGATGGCCAACAACTCCCGGTCTCCGATCGTATAATTCCTTTCCGCTGGTGAGAATGTTTTAGAAAAGAAGCCGCAGGTGACTGCTCTACCTGTTGGTCCCTTTTGCGTGAGGACCACACCGACCCCGACAGACGAGACGTCTACTTCAAGTGCAAAAGACTTTGCAGGGTCCGGCCGTGACAGGATAGAAGCGGAGGCAAAGGCAGACTTCAAACTTGAGAATGCTTCCTTGGCCTCGGATGGCCAGCTTCGTGGGTTAGCATTCTTTTTCGTTGAGAGCCACGATGGGTGCCCCCGTGGGGGAGAGTGCGGGTTTGAACTGCGGTAATATTTAAACAGAATCCCAGGAAGCGTTGTATACCCCGAAGACCAACAGGGCGAGGCCATTGCAGGACAGCAGACAGCTTTGCCGGGTCCATCTGCAATCCTTGGTCCGAGATAATACATCCCAGAAATGGCAGGCTGGTTTGATGGAAGATGCACTTTCCCAACTTAGCGTATAGGCGGTTTGCCCGGAGGGGCCACAGAACCTGGCGCGAACACGGTGAGTCTCTTGGTTAGGTGAGTATACCAAGATGTCGTCCAGGTATACTACGACACAAGTATACAGGAGATCCCTGAATATGTCGTTCACAAATTCCTGGAAGACGGCTGGGGTGTTACAAAGGCCGAATGGCATGACCAAGTACTAAAAGTGCCCGTCCCTGGTGTTAAAAGCCGTCTTCCACTCATCGTCTTCACGGATGCGGATGAGATTATAGGCCCCCCTCAAGTCCAATTTAGAGAAGATCTTCGCACCCCGTAGGCGATCAAATTGCTCAGGAATCAACGGCAGAGGATACCGATTCTTCACCGCGATCTTGTTAAGACCCCGATAATCTATGCAGGGTCGCAAGGTACCGTCCTTCTTTTCCACAAAGAAAAATCCCGCCCCTGCAGGAGAGGAGGATTTCCGTATGAACCCCTTCTGGAGATTCTCCCGGATGTATTCGGACATAGCTTGTGTCTCGGGAATGGACAAGGGATAGACTCGGGCCCCGGGGGGCTGGTACCCGGCGAAGGTCAATGGGCAGTCATAAGGTCGATGAGGAGGAAGGATCTCCGCTTCTTTCTCCGAGTAGACATCGGCGAACCCCTGGTACTCGGCGGGCAGGCTGGCCAATGGTTCCTGGGGAGCCGTGCGAGAGCCGGTAAGCACCGGCCGAGGTGCCACCAGACAACGCCTCAGGCAGTTGGGGCCCCAGCGAGTGACTTCACCCGACGTCCAGTCTAGCGTAGGAGAGTGGAGTCACAGCCACGGAAGTCCGAAGAGAAGCGCTGAAGAAGAGCATGGTAACACATAGAAAGAGATGTTCTCCTTATGCAGGACTCCCACGTGAAGAGACAGTGGCTTGGTGATGAATTGAATAGTGTCGCTTAGCAGCTCGCCACTGACCGAGGAGATGACCAGGGGTTTTTCCAACCGGACCACCGGAAGACGGTACTGTGATACCAAGAAGCGGTGTATAAAGTTCCCGGCAGAGCCAGAGTCCAGGAAGGCGGAGACCCGAAACATGAGACCAGCATCGGTCACGACCTGTACAGGCAACATCATGCGTGGAGAGGAGGAATTTGCACCCACGGATGCCTCTCCCACGAACCCTAGGTGCGGGGGGTTTTCCGGGGCGTTTTTGGACGTTGGGGACAATTCCTCCGGAAGTGCTCAGGACTGCCACAGTAGAGGCACAGGTTGTCGGACCGACGTAGGGCCAGTTCTTGCTCAGAGAGATGTACCTTGTCGACCTGCCTGGGCTCCTCAATAGGGAGTGGTGCGGGTTGCATAGGTTGCCTCTGGAACACGGGAGCCAGGCGAGGAAACCGGCGTGGTCGTGCCACCTCTCGTTCTTGCTGGAGCTCCTCTCGTCTCTCGGCGAAATGCATGTCAATGCGGGTGGCCAACTGAATTAACCCGCTGAGGGAGGACGGGATGTCTCTTGCGGCCAGCACATCCTTAATCCTACTTGAGAGACCCCTTTTGAAGGTGGCGCATAGGGCGGCCTCGTTCCAGGCTAACTCTGAGGCTAGTGTGCGGAACTGCACCGCGTAGTCTCCACCCACGAGTCTCCCTGGCACAGGGTTAGAAGGGCTGTTTCGGTGGAGGATGCCCGAGCAGGTTCCTCGAAAACGCTGCGGAACTCCTGCAGGAAGGACTGCAGATCCGTTGTCACTGGATCGTTCCGATCCCACAGAGGTGTGGCCCATGCTAAGGCCTTCCCGGAAAGCAGGTGACACGGGAAAACCACCTTAGAACGCTCCATGGGTAACTGGTCCGCCATTAATTCAATGTGCATCGAGCACTTGGTGATGAAACCTCGGCACTGCTTGGAGTCCCCTTCAAACTTGGACGGTAGCGATAACCGAAGCTTGGGGCCCACCGTTGCGGGCGAAGCAGCGGGAGGCAGAGTAGCCACGGGTGGAGATGGCGGCTGCGGTGGTTCGCAGAAGTTGCTGTACCATGACGGTCAACTGGTCCAATGCTGAGCCTTTTTGCGCAATTTGACATGAATGTTGCGCAAAAAACTGCGACAAGGTTTCCCTTCACTAGGCAGGGCACCTTGGGGGGACCATGCGGACTTACCCGTAAAGTCAGTGGTAGTGGATCCGCTGGGCCACCGCAAGCGATGGTGAAAGCCCACGCCAGGGAACGGAATCTAAGTAGAACCCGGTTTTCACCAGAGCCCGCCACAAAGCAAAGCTAATAATGTAGCACTTCATTTTCTCATATGCCTGAGCACAGAACCTGAGGAGGCCTGCTCTCTGAATCCTCACCTGTTAATGTAGCGCTCCCTCACACCAGAAGCCCATCAGGCTGATTGAGTAGAACACCCATGCTCAACTATGTCGGTCAGCCTTAACATGAAGCAGCTGTCACACTGCTTCAGAGCTGTAGTTCCTTATGTAACCGCCCTTAATGCATGTACTCTGCATTCTAACACAGGGTTCTGCCTGTATAACAGAACAGTGATCAAACTTAATCATCAGAATGATTATCCCATTCAAAAAACAAACAGCCTATAATCATTGAGGACATTTCTGTTTTTTTTTTAAACTCGTACAGATATTTTATTTCACTTTTTAAAAATTTCCCGGAGAACCCCTTTAAGAACAATTGGAAAATCTATTACTTTTAATAGCACACACAGGACTCGAAGATACATTAGACCAGGTTTTCAAAAACCATCAAAGGAAATAGACTGGTAATATTACTCAAAATACTACATTAAACCAAGAAAAAAGAGGATTTGATACCAAAAATAAAAAATATATAAATCTTTATTCATAATTAATTATAAAATTCTAAAGCAAAAAAATGCAAAGAGCAAAGAAAAAACATAATTAAATAAACAACAGGATGACAAAACTAAAGGGCCGTTCACACGGCTTATTGCAGGGACGGATTGCAGCCGTATTACACGCCGTACTGCGCTGCAATGTGGCTGCAATCCGTCCCTGCCATTATGGTAATCCACAGTTCTCATAGATAACTGTGGATTCCGTCTCTCCTCCCTGCTTGGCGAATACGCCTGACGGGGAGAAAGTGACATGTTCATTATCCCGGTGGGATACGCACCGTGGATAATGAAAGTCTATGGGGCCGGCAGGCAGCGCCCCGCCCCGCCCCTCCCCGCCCCTTATTCAAGCCGTAATTGCGAGCGAAATCCGTCCCGCAATTACGGCTTGAATAAGCCGTGTGAACTGGCCCTAACAAACAACGGGACAACAACAAGCAGAGTCGATCATAAATATCATAAATTATCACTAAATATGATTACATAAGAACCTATAACTAGGATTTATAGTATATGATGAAGATTCAAGACCAAAGTATAACATAAAAGTCAATTACCAATAGTAGGGGACTCAGAACTTGCTTGCACCTGCACCCCGACGCGCGTTTCACCACCGCTTCTTCAGACACACCCCCTGAAGAAGCGGTGGTGAAACGCGCGTCGGGGTGCAGGTGCAAGCAAGTTTTGTCGTCCTGTCGTTTATTTAAGTTTCTTCTTTGTTCTTTGCATTTTTTTGTTTTTGAATTCTATAATTAATTATGAATAAGATTTATACATTTTTTGGTATCAAATCCTCTTTTTTCTTGGTTTAATGTACTTTTAATAGCAAATGATGACAAATTAATTACAGCAGATTATATTTAATAATTTTGCTAACTGGAATTATTAAAAGCTGCAAATGTTCATCAAGTTAAATATAACTCATAAATTAGATAAATCTGGGGCACTCATTTAATAAAACTTAGTAAAGAGAAATGGCACTGAACTGATGCCACAATTATTTAAAGTTAAAGTGAACATGAATAGAGTTCAAAGGAAGAGGTGTAAATAAATCATAGTACAGAGAATATTAGTCAACAGCCTTGAAATTTATAATGTAATTCAGTATAAAGTCGGCATTATTGAAGGGACACACACACACACACACAGGAAAACAGTGATAATTTTTCTCCCCCCTCCCTCTCCACGCTACAGTCTAATGGCAATGGTTTACTGTATGTTTTAAGCTATATTTTTGGTATCCAATTAAATCAAAACTGTAAAGTTTTCCAATATATGATTTATATGTAGACTGTTTATTAAATGAATGGGATGTTACACACACACGGTGGGTTATATAAGTTTTAAATTAAGAGTGTTATTAAACAGGGATTTATTATTCTGTTGAAAAATGTTATTGGACAAAAAAATTCTGAAAACAAACGCAAAATTTGAGAATATATTATACACACACACATTTGAATTTTTCACACACATTTGAGAAATAGTGTGAAGTTGTTGTGATGGAGTTTATGTTTTTTTAATGGGATGAGGTGAGAATGGGGTGGGAATATGGTAGGTGATATAGTGGTGGGGGTGGGGGGTTAGGGAGGGATGGTATATGATGATTGTGGTATAATGGGGGATATTGGTTATGGAGGTGGGGGGGGGGATTTTATGGTTTATGGAAGGAGATAGGTGTGGGGTAGGTTTGTGTATATGGGGGGGGTGGTTGTTAGGATGATGAATGCTAGTCTCGATGCAGATATATCTGTATGGGGAATATTGGTATGGAGGGTGGGGGATTTGAGAGAGCGAGTATGGTGAGGGTGTCTCGGAGCTAGAGATGGGGATATTGTATATGGGGGTGGGATAGTATGATGATGATGGTGGTAAGGATGTGATATTTGTATGGATGGTGGGGATTGTTATGGTGGTGATTATGTGGGGGCTATTGTATATGTGTGGTGGTATATAGCTAGAAGCAGCATGAGGTCAGGCAGTGGCAAATTGACATTCTGGAGGTGTCAAAAACAGGAGTAGGCCACAGAGTGGCAAAATGACACAGGGTGGATGGCACGTAATGCAGCAGCTCATGAGGTATTATAGGGGATATTTGTATATTATGTAGGTGGATTATATAGTTGTAGGAATATGTGGGGAAATTGGTATATATGTGGAGTAAATATGATGAAAATGAAGATGATTGAGGTATGGGATGTGGAATATTGTCATTAGGTGGTGTCTAAAAATTGTTGCAAAAGAGTAAGCACAATGACACAGTGTGGAGGGACGACAGCTGTAGTAAAACAAGCATGAGGTCAGGCAGTGGCACAATATAGCATTCTGGAGGTGGCAAAAACAGGGAGTATGGGCCACTGAGTGGCACAATAACACAGTGTGGAGGGCGCGAACGCAGCAGCAGCATGAGGTCAGACAGTGGCACAATGACATTCTGGAGGTGGCAAAACAGAAATAGGCCACAGAGAGGCATAATGACACAGTGTGGAGTTACGCAGCAGCCACACACAGCATGAGGTCAGACAGTGGCACAATGACATTCTGGAGATGGCAAAAACAGAGTAGGCCACAGAGTGGCACAATTGGACACAGTGTGGAGGGTCACGACAGCAACAGCATGAGGTCAGACAGTGGCACAATGACATTCTGGAGGTGGCAAAACAGTAGTAGGCCACACCTGAGTGCACAATGACACACTGTGGATGTCACACAGCAGCCACAGCAGCCAAGCATGAGGTTATCAGGGCAGGTGGCACAATGACATTCTGGAGTTGGCAAAAACAGGAGTTGGCCACAGAGTGTCAAACAATGAACACAGTGTGGAAGGGCACGACAGCACAGCATGATGGTCAGCAGTGGCACAATGACATTCTGGAGGTGGCAAAAACAGGATAGGCCACAGAGTGCAAAAATGACACAGTGTGGAGGGACACACAGCAGCAGGCAGCATCATGAGTCAGACAGTGGCACAATGACATTCTGAGGAGGCAAAACAGTAGTAGCCAACGTAGTAGCAGCACAATGACACAGTGTGGAGGTCGACGAACAGCAGCCACAAGCAGCAGCATGAGTCAGCAGTGCACAAATACCATTCTGAGGTGGCAAAACAGTTGTAGCACAGAGTGGCAGAATGACACAGTGAGGAGGGCACAACGACAGCAGGCAGAGCATGATGTCACACAGTGGCACAATGACATTCTGAGGTGGCAAAAACAGGAGTAGGACACAGAATGCCACAATGACACAGTGTGGAGGGGCGCGACAGCAGCAGCAGCATGATGTCAGAGACAGTGGAACAATGACATTCTGGAGGGAGCAAAATAGTAATAGGCCCCAGAGTGGCACAATGACACAGTGTGGAGGTTACGGCGCAGCCACATCAGCACATGAAGGTCAGACAAGTGCACAATGACATTCTGGAGTGGCATAAACAGTAAGTAGGCCACAGAAGTGTCACAATGACACAGTGGTGGTGAGGGCACGACAGCAGCAGCCATGATGTCAGACAGTGGCACAATGACATCTGGAGGTGGCAATAAACAGGTATTAGTGCCACAAGTGGCACAATGACACAGTTGTGGAGGGGCACGACAGCAGCAGCATGAGGTCAGAACAGTAGTCACAATGACATTCTGGAGGTGGCAAAACATAGTAGGCCCAGAGTGGCCAAAATGACTCAGTGTGGATTTGCATGACAGCAGCACAGCAGCAGCATGGGGACAGACAATGGCACAATGAAAATCCTGGAGTAGCAACAGTAGTATGACACAGAGTGGCACAATGACACACTGTGGAGGTCACGACAGCAGCCAGAGCAGCAAGAGGTCAGGCAGTGGCACAATGACAGTTCTGGAGATGGCAAAAACAGGAGTAGGCCCAGAGTGGCACAATGACACAGTGTGGAGGGCACGACAGCAACCAGCAGCATGAGGTCAGACAGTGGCACAAAGACATTCCTAGAAGTGGCAAAACAGTAGTAGGCCACAGAGTGGCACAATGAACAGTGTGGAAGGTCACAACAGCAGCCACAGCAGCAGCATGAGGTCAGGCAGTGGCACAGATGACATTCTGGAGGTGGCAAAGAACAGAGTCAGGCAACAGAGTGGCACAATGACAGTGTGGAGGGACGACAGCACAGCATGAAGTGCACACAAGTGGCACAATGACATTCTGAGAGGTGGCAAAACAGTAAAGGCCAGAAGTGCACAATGACACAGTGCGGAGGTTACGGCAAGCAGCCACACAGCAGCAGAGGTCAGACAGTGGCCACAATGACATTCTTGGAGGTGGCAAAACATGAGGAGGCCACATAGTGGACAAAAACAAAGTTGTGGAGGCACTGCAGCTGCAGCATGAGGTCATGCAGTGGCACAATGACATTCGGAGGGTGGGCAAAAAGGATTAGGACACCAGAGTGGCACAATGACACATTGGTGGAAGGCACTGCAGCAGCAAGCATTGATGTCAGACAGTGGTCAACAATGACATTCTGAGGTGGCAAAACAGTATAAGGCCACAGAGTGGCACAATGACAGAGAGTGGAGGTCACAGTAGCAGCAGCATGAGGTCGAGGCATGTGTCACAATGACATTCTGGATGTGGCAAAAAAGTTGTATAGTCGACATAGTGGCACAATGACAAAGTGCGGAGGCCGCGACGCAGCGAGCAGCATGAGGTCACAGCAGTGCACAATTACATTCTGGAGGTGGCAAAAACAGAGTAGCCACCAGAGTGGCACAATGACATAAGTGGTGGGAGGGCATCGACAGCGCAGCATGAGGTCAGACAGTGGCACAAATGACATTCTGGAGGTGATCAAAAACATAGTAATGCACAAGAGTAACAAAAGGAACTCAGTTGTGGATTGTCACGACAGCAACAGCAGCAGCATGAGGTCAGACAGTGGCACTATGAAATTCAGGAGTGGAAACAACAGTAGTAGGCCACAGAGTGGCACAATGGATCACAGTGTGGAGTTCACGACAAGTCAGCCAGAGCAGCATGTGAGTCAGGCAGTGGCACAATGACATTCTGGAGGTGGGGCAAACAGGAGTAGGCCACAGAGTGGCACTATGACCAACAGTGTGGAGGGCATGACAGCAGCAGTAGCATTGAGGTCAGACAGTGGCAACCATGACATCTGGAGGTGGCAAAAATCTAGATAGGCCACAGATGGCACAATGAACACAGTGTGGAGGCACGACAGCAGCAGCATGGAGGTCAGACAGTGGCACAATGACATCTGGAGGTGGCAAAAACAGTAGTAGGACACAGGAGTGGCACAATTGACACACGTGTGGAGATTACGGCAGCAGCCACAGCAGCAGCACGAGATCAGACAGTGGCACATGACATTCTGGATGTGGCAAAAACAGGAGTAGCCACAGAGTGGCATAACAATGACAACTGTGTGGATGGCGACGACAGCACACATGAAGTCAGATCAGGTGGCACAATGAACATTCTGGAGGTGGCAAAACAGTTGTAGGCCACAGTGTAGCACAATGACACAGTGTGGAGGGCACGACAGCAGAAGCAGCATGAGGTCAGGCAGTGGCACAAATGACCATTCTTGGCTGAGAACAAACATAGTAGGCCACAGAGTGGCACAATAACACAGTGTGGAGGGCGCGCCACAGCACAGCAGCATGAGTGTCAGAAAGAGGGCACAATGACATCTGGGGTGGCAATGACAGTAAATAGGCCACAGAGTAATCAACAATGACACATGTGTGAGGACATGACAGCAGCAGCAGCATGAGTCCAACACGTGGCACAATGACATTCTGGAGGTGGCAGAAACAGGAGTAGGCCACAGAGTGGCACAATGACACAGAGTGGGAGGGCACGACAGCAGCAGCATGAGGACCAGACAGTGGCACAAGGACATTCAGGAGGTGGCAAAAACAGGCAGCACCACATCAGCAGCAAGAGGTCAGACAGATGCACAATGACAATTCTGTCTGGAGGTGGTCAAAAACAGAGTAGGCCACAGAGTGGCACAATGACACAGTGTGGAGGGCACGACAGCAGCAGCATGAGGTCACACAGTGGCACAATGACATTCTGGAGGTGGCAAAAACAGGAGTAGGCCACAGAGTGGCAAAATGTCACAGTGTGGAGGGCACGACAGCAGCAGCAGCATGAGGTCAGACAGTGGCACATTGACATTCTGGAGGTGGCAAAACAGTTGTAGGCCACAGAGTGGCACAATGAACAGTGTGGAGGTCATGACAGCAAGCAGCAGCACTGAGTCACACTGTGCACAATGACATTCTGGAGAGTGGTGCAGAAACAGTTGTAGGCCACAGGGGGCACAATGACACAGTGTGGAGGGCACGACAGCAGCAGCATGAGGTCAGGCAGATGGCACAATGACATTCTGGAGGTGTGCAAAAACAGAGTAGGCCGACAAGTGGCACAATGACAAGTGTGGAGGGCGCGACAGCCAGCAGCAGCATGAGTCAACAGTGGCACAATGACATTCTGGAGGTGCAAAAACAGGGAGTAGTAGGCCACCAGCGTGGCACAATGACACAGTGTGGAGGTTACGGCAGCAGCGCACAGCAAGCAGCATCATGAGGTCAGACAGTGGCACAATGACCATTCTGGAGTGGCAAAAACAGGAGTAGGCCACAGCAAGTGGCACAATGACACAGTGTGGATGGCACGACATCAGCAGTCATGAGGTTCAGACCGTGGCACAATGACATTCTGTAGGTGGCAAAAACAGTTGTAGGCCACAGAGTGGCATAATGACACAGTGTGGATGGCACGACAGCAGCAAGCAAGAGTTCAGGCAGGGCACAATTGACATTCTGGAGGTGCAAAAAACAGGAGTAGGCCACAAGTGGCAAAATTGACACAAGATGTGGGAGGTCACGACAGCAGCAGCAGCATGAGGTGCAGACAGTGGCCAATGACATACTGGAGGTGGCCAAAACAGTAGTAGGCGCTAACAGAGTGGCACAATGACAAAGTGTTGAAGTCACGACAGCAGCATACAGCACAGCAAGAGGTCAGGCAGCGGCACAAAAACATACTAGGTGCAAACAGTTTGTAGGCCACAGAGTGGCAACAAAAGAACACAGTGTGGAGGGCACGAGCACCGCAGCAGCATGAGTCAAACAGTGGCACAATGACTTTTTGGGAGGTGGAAAAACGAGTAGGCCACGAGGGGGACGCAATGTGGAGGTCACGCACAGCCCAGAGCAGCAGGGTCGGGCAGTGCAAAGCTTCTGGAGGTGGAAAAAAAAGGGTGGGCACAGAGTGGCAATGCCAGTGTGGAGGGACGCAGCGCGCATGAGGTCAGCAGTGCCATAATTCGGAGGGGCAAAACAGAGTAGGACAGAGTGGACAAGCAAGTGTGGAGGCACGACAGAGCACTTGGGGTCAGCAGGGGGACAATGATTTTTGGGGAAAGGTAAAAACAGAAGCCACAGAGTGGGAAATGACCCCAGTGTGGGGGACGGCAGCAGCCACAGAGCAAATGATTTTCAGGGCAGAACAGTGGCCCAATGAATTTGGAGGTGGAAAAAAAACAGTAGTAGGCCACAGTGTGGCTAAATGACACAGTGTGGAGGGTTACGACAGCAGAAGCAGAATGAGTAGACTAGTGGCACAATGACATTCTGGAGGTGGCAAAAACAGTAGTAGGCCACAGAGTGGACACACAATGACACAGTGTGGAGGTACGGACAAAGCAGCCACAGCAGCTGGCTGAGGTCAGGCAGTGGCACAATGACGTTCTGGTTGTGGCTAAAGCAGGAGTAGGCCACAGAGTGGCACAATGGCAGAGAGTGGAGGTCCCGGGAGCAGCAGCAAGAGGTCAGGCAGGGGCACAATGACATTCTGCAGGTGGCAAAACAGTTATAGGCCACAGAGTGGCACAAAGACACAGTGTGGGAGGGCACGACAGCAGCAAAGCACGAATGAGGTCAGGCGTGGCACACTGACATTCTGGAGGTGGCAAAAACAGGAGTAGGCCACACAGTGGCACAATGAACGGTGTTGGAGGGCAGACAGCAGGAGCAGCATGAGGTCAGAAAGTGGCAACAATGAACATTTGGAGGTGTGCAAACAGTTTAGTAGGCCACAGAGTGTACAATGACACAGTGAGCGGAGGGCATTACAGCAGCAGCCGCATGAGGTCAGACAGTGGCACAATGACATTCTGGAGGTGGCGACACAGGAGACAGGCCACAGAGTGGCACAATGCACAGTGTATGGAGGGCACGACAGCGGCAGCATGAGGGTTTCAGACAGTGGCACAATGAATTCTGGAGGTGGAAAATACAGTAGTAGGACAACAGAGTGGCAAAATGACCAGTGTGGAGGGAACGACAGTAGAAGGCCAGCATGAGGTCAGACAAGTGGCACAATGGAACATTCTGGAGGTGGCCAAAACAGAGTAGGGCCCACAGAGTGGCACAAAGACACAGTGTGGAGGTCACACAGCAGGCAAGCAGTAGATGGGTCAGGCCAGTGGCACAATGACATTAGGAGGTGGCTAAAACAGGAGAGGCCACAGAGTGGCACAATGACAGAGAGTGGAGGTCACGGTAGCAGCAGCATGAGGTCAGGCAGTGGCACAATGACATTCTGGAGGTGGCTAAAACAGGAGTAGGCCACAGAGTGGCACAATGACAGAGAGTGGAGATCACGGTAGCAGCAGCATGAGGTCAGGCAGTGACATAATGAGATTGTGGAGTTGGCATAACAGTTGTAGGCCACAGAGTGGCACAATGACACAGTGTGGAGGGCACGACAGTAGCAGCAGCATGAGGTCAGACAGTGGCACAATGACATTCTGGAAGTGGAAAAACAGTAGTAGGCCACAGAGTGGCACAATGACACAGTGTGGAGGGCACGACAGCGGCAGCAGCATGAGGTCAGACAGGGCACATGGACATTCTGGAGGTGGGGAAAAAAAACAGTAGTAGGCCACAGAGTGCAAAAGACACAGTGTGGAGGGTACGCCAGCAGAAGCAGCATGGGTCAGCAGTGGCAACCATGACATTTCTTCTCTCACTCTACAACTAGAGGTGGCAAAACAGTAGTAGGCACAGAGTAGCATACATGACCACACGTGTGAAGGTTACGACCAGCAGCCACAGCAGACAGCCGTGGAATGAGGTCAGGCAGTCGCACTATGCATTCTGGAGGTGCTTAACAGGAGTAGGCCACAGAGTGGCACATGACAGAGAGTGGAAGATTACGGTAGAAGAGCATGAGTGTTCAGGCAGTGGCACAATGGACATTCTGGAGGTGGCAAAAACGTTGTAGGCCACAGAGAGGCACAATGATCACAGTGTGGAGGAGCACGACAGCAAGCAGCAGCATGAGGTCAGACGTGGCACAATGACATTCTGGAGGTGGAAAAATACATAGTAGTAGGCCACAGAGTGGGGCACCACTGGAACAAGTGTGGAGGGCACGACAGCAGCAGCATGAGTCAGGGTACAGTGGCACAATGACATTATGAGGTGGCAAAACAGTGTAGGCCACAGAGGTGGCACAATGACACAGTGTCGGAGAGCATGACATCAGCAGCCAAGCCTGAGGTGGACAGTGGCACAACTGACATTCTTGGAGGTGGCAAAAAACAGGAGTAGGCCTCATGAGTGGCAAAATGACACAGTGTGGATGGGCACGACAGCAGCAGCATGAGGTCAGCACCGTGGCAACAATGACATTCTGGAGGCTGTCAATACAGGGTAGGCCACAGAGTGGCGCACATGACACAGTGTGTAGGGTACGACAGCAGCAGCAGCATGAGGTCAGACGGCACAATGACATTCTGGAGGTGGCAAAACAGTAGTAGGCCCACCAGTGGGCACAATGACACAATGTGGCCGGTTCAGACAGCAGGCCCATCATGCAGCAGCATTGAGGTCAGGCAGTGGCACAATGACATCTGGAGGTGGCTAAACAGGAGAAAGCCACAGAGTGGCAACAATTGGACAGAGAGGGGAGGTCACGGTAGCGGCAGGCATGAGGTCAAAGCCAGTGGAACAAAATGGACATTCTGGAGGTGGCAAAAACGTTGTAGGCCACAGAGTGGCACAATGAACATTGTGGTGGGCACGACAGCTAGCAGCAGCATGAGGTCAGACCGTGGCACAATGACATTATGGAAGTGGAAAAACAGTAGTAGGGCACAGAGTTTTGCACAATGACACAGTGTGGAGGGCACGGACAGCGGGGCAAGCAAGCATGAGTCAAAGTGCACAAATGTCATTCTGGAGGTGGAAAAACAGTAGTGCACAGAGTTGGCAAAATGAACAGTGTGGAGGGTACGCCAGCCAAGAAGCAGCATGAGGTCAGGACAGTGGCACAATGACATCTGGATGTGGGAACGCTAGTAGTAGGCACAGAGTCGGCATAATGACACAGTGTGAAGGTCACGACAGCAGCCACAGCAGCAGATGAGGTCAGCAGTCGCACAATGACATTTCTGGAGGTGGCTTAAACAGGAGTAGGCCACAGAGTGGCACTAATGACAGAGAGTGGACGATTCAGGTTAGGAGCAGCATGAGGTACAGGCGTGGCACATTGACACTCTGGAGGTGGCAAAAAAACTGTTGTAGGCCCACGAGTGGCACAATGACACACGTGTGGAGGCACAAACTGGCAAGACAGACCGCATGAGGTCAGACAGTGAGCACAATGGGGCCATTATGGAAGGTGGCAAAAACAGTAGTAGGCCACAGAGTGGCACAATGACACAGTGATGGAGGGCACCGGCAGCAGCAGCATGAGGTCACGACAGTGGCACAATGGACATTCTGTGTGGAAAAACTGGGAGTAGGGCCACCGAGAGGCACAATGACACTGTGAGGAGGAGCCATGACACAGCAAGCAGCATTGAGGTTCGGGACAGTGGCCCAATGACAATTGGAGGTGGCAAAAAACAGGAGTAGGCACAGGTGGCAAATGACAGTGTGGAGGGCTGCAGCAGCAGCATAAGGTCAGTCAGTGGCAACACATGAACATTCTGGAGGTGGCAAAACAGGAGTAGGCCACTGCAGTGGCACAATGGACACAGTTGTGGAGGTCACGAACGTGCAGCAGCATGAGGTCAGACAGTGGCACAATGACATTCTGGAGGTGGCAAAAAACAGTAGTAGGCCACAGTGGCCAATGACACAGTGTGGAGGTCCGACAGCAGCACAGCAGCTGCATGAGGTCATGCGCAGTGGCACAAGGACATTCTGGAGGAGGTACAACAGGAGTAAGCACAGAGGTGGCCACAATGGACAGAGAGTGGGAGGTAACGGTAGCGGCAGCATGAGGTCAGGCAGTAGCACCTATGACTTTCTGGTGGTGGCAAAACCGTTGTAGGCCACTGAGTGGCACAATTACACAGTTTTTTGTGGGGAGGGGGGGGGGCAGGACAGCCGCAGCATGAGGTCAGTCAGGGGCACAATGACATTCTGGAGGTGTAAAAACAGGAGTAGGCCACAGCGTGGCACAATGGACACAGTGTTGAGGGACGACAGCAGGCTGCATGAGGTCAGACAGTGGCACAATGACATTCTGGAGGTGGAAACAACTGTAGTTGGCCACAGAGTGGGCCAAAATGACACAGTGTGGAGTGTACGACAGCAGAAGCGCATGAGGTAGACAGTGGAACAATGACATTCCTGGAGGTGGGGCAAAAACAGTAGTAGGCCACAGAGTGGCACAATGGACACAGTGTGGAGGTCACGACAGCAGCCACAGCAGCAGCATGAGGTCAGGCAAGTTGGCAAATGACCATTCTGGAGATGGCTAAAATAGGAGAAGGCCAAGAGTGGCACAATGACAGAGAGCTGGACGGGTCACGGTAGCGCAGCATGAGGTCAGGAAAGATGGCACAATGAACATTCTGGAGGTGGCTAAAACAGGAGTAGGCCACAAGTGGTCAATGGACAGAGAGTGGAGATCACGGTAGCAGCAGATGAGGTCAGGCGTGGCACAATGAATTCTGGATGTGAAATATCCCGTACGTAGGCCACAGAAGTTGCAACAATGACACAGTGAGAGAGTGATGACAGCGGAGCAGCATGAATCAGACAGTGGCACAATGACTTTGGAGGTGGGCAAAAACACAGGAATTAGGCCACAGAGTGGCACAATGACACAGTGTGGAGGGCACGACAGCTCAACAGGGAGCCCAAAAAGGGGGGGGCCCCATGAGGTCAGACAGTGGCACAATGGACATTCTGGAGGTCGACTAAACAGTAGTAGGCCACAGAGGTGGCAAAATGACAAAGTGTGGAGGATATGACAGAAGCAGAAGCAGAGGTCAGACAGTGGCACAATGACATTTTTGCGAGGTGCAAAAACAGGAGTCGGCAACAGAGTGGCACAATGACACAGTTATTGGTGGGCACGACAGCAGCAGCATGAGGTCAGACAGTGGCACAATGGACATTTTGGAGGTGGCAAAACAGTAGTAGGCCACAGAGTGGCCACAATTGACACAATGAGGAATGCATGACAGCCAGCAGCAGCCATGAAGGTCAGAACAGTGGCACAATGACATTCTGGAGGTGGCAAATACAGGAGTAGGCCGCAGAGTGGCACAATGACACAGTGTGGAGGCACTAACAGCGGCAGCATGAGGTATGACAGTGGCACTATGACATTCTGGAGGTGGATAAAACAGTAGTAGGCCTCCGAGTGGCACCATGGACACAGTGTGGAGGTATGACAGCAGCAACAGAGCAGCATTGAGGTCAGGCGTGGCACAATGACGTTCTGGTTGTGGGCTAGAACAGGAGTAGGCCACCGAGTGGCACATTGGCCAGAGAGTGGAGGTCACGTAGCAGCAGCAAGAGAGTCAGGCAGTGGCACAATTACATTTTGGAGGTGGCTAAAAAGGAGTAGGCCACCAGAGTGGCACAATGACAGTAGAGTGATGACTAACAGTAGGCAAGCAGATGAGGTCAGGCTGGATAATGAATTCTGGTGGTGGCAAAACAAGTTGTAGGCCTCAGTGGGCACAAAAGACCACAGTGTGGGAGGGGCACGACAGCAGCAGCAGCATGAGTCAGGCAGTGGACAATGACATCTGGATGGTGGCAAAACCAGGAGTAGGCCACAGAGTGGACAAGAATAGTGAGGAGGGCTTGACAGCAGCAGCAGTATGAGGTCCGACAGTGCACAATGACATTTGGAGGTGGCAAAACAGGAAGTAGGCCACAAAATTGGCACAATGACCCAGTGTGGAGGACAGACAGCGGCAGGCATTGAGGTCAGACAGTGGCACAATGACATTCTGGAGGTGGAAAAACAGTAGTAGGCCACAGAGTGGCAAATTGACACAGTGTGGAGGGTACGACAGCAGAAGCAGCATTAGGTCAGACAGTGGCACAATGACATTCTGGAGGTGGCAAAACAGTAGTAGGCCACAGAGTGGCAACAATGAACATGTTGGAGGTCACGGACAGCAGCCACAGCAGTAGCATGAGGATCAGGCCAGTGGGCACAATGACATTCTGGAGGTGGCTAAAAACAGGAGTAGGCCACAGCTAGTGGCAAAATGAAGAGTGTGGAGATCACGGTAGCAGCAGCATGAGGTAAAGGCCGTGGCACCAATGACATTTCTGGCGGTGGCAAAAACAGTTGTAGGCCACAGAGTGGCACAATGACACAGTTTGGAGGGCACGACAGCAGCTGCAGCATCGAGGTCATGGACAGTGGACATTGACATTCTGGTGGTGGCAAATTATTAGTAGGCCACAGAGTGGCACTAATGAAACAGATGAGGAGGGAATTACAGCAGGCAGCAGCATGAGGTCAGACAGTGGCCAATGGAATTCTGGAGGAGGCAAAAAAACAGGAGTTAGGCCACAGAGTGGCACAATGACACAGTGTGGAGGGCACGACCGCGGGCAGCACTGAGGTCAGACAGTGGACACAATTGACATTTGGAGGTGGACAAACAGTAACTAGTAGGCCACAGAGTGGCAAAATACGAAAACAGTGTGGAGGGTACAGAAAGCAGAAGCAGCATGAGGTCAGCACAGTGGCACATTGACATTAAGGAGGTGCAAAACAGTAGTAGCCAAAGAGTGGGCACAATCGACACAGTGTGAAGGTCACGACCAGCAGCCACAGCAGCAGCATGAGGTCAGGCAGTGGACAATGACATTCTGGAGGTGGCTAAAACAGGAGTAGGCCACAGGAGTCGGCACATGACAGAGAGTGGAGGTCACGGTTAGCAGCGCTGAGGTCAGGCAGTGGCACAATGACAATTTCTGGAGCTGGCTAAAACGGTGTAGGCCAACAGAGGTGGCACAGTGCAGAGGAGTGGAGGTCACGGTAGCCGCAGAATGAGGTCAGAAGTGGCTCAATGACTTTGGAGGTGGCAAAAACTTGAGTAGGCCTCAGAGTGGCACAATGACACAGTGTGGAGGGCACGACTTCAGCAGATGAGGTTAGACGAGTGGACAATGACATTCTGGAGGTGGCACAAACAGTAGTAGGCCACAGAGTGGCACAATGGACTCAGTGAGGAGGGGCATGACATCAGCAGCAGCATGAGTCGACAGTGGCACAATGACATTTTGGAGGTGGCAAAAAACAGGAGTAGGCCACTGAGTGGCACAATGACACAGTGTGGAGGGCACGGCACATGCAGCAGCAATGAGAGTCAGACAGGGCCACAATGACATTTGGCGGTGGAAAAACAGTAGTAGGCCACAGAGTGGCAACAATGACACAGTGGTAGGAGGGTACGACAGCAGCAAAGCAGCATGAGGTTCAGACAGTGGCACATGACATTCTTGGAGGTGGAAATACAGTAGTAGGCACAGAGTGGCACAATGCACAGTGTGGAGGTCACGACAGAGCCACAGCAGCAGAATGAGGTGGGAAAGGGGCACAATGACATTGTGGGGGTTGGAAAAACAGTAGTGGGCCCACAGGGGGAACAATGACAGAGAGGGAGGTGAGGGCCCCCGGCAGCAGCTTTAAAGGTTCAGGAGTGGCACAAGGGACATTCTGGGGGTGGAAAAAACAGTAGTGGGCCATAAAATGTTACAATAAAGACAGTGGAGGTGACGGCGGGGCAGCATGGGGTCAGACAGGGGCCCAAAATTTGACATTCTGGGGGTTTGGCAAAACAGAAATTTTTCCCAAAAAGGGGCACATAAACCAGAGAGTGGAGGTCACAGCAGCAGCAGCATGAGGTCGGCAGTGGCACAAGGGACATTTTGGAGGGGGGCAAAAACAGGACCCGGGCCCACAGGTGGCACAATGAAAACCAGTGTGGAGGTCACGGCAACAGCAGCATGAGGAGACAGGGGAAAACAAAAACATTTGGAGGTGGTAAAACAGTAGTGCCCCCAGGGGGCCCAAAAAGACGGGGGGAGAGTGGAGGTGACGGGGGCAGAAACATGAGGTCGGGGGAGGGGCAAAAATGACTTTCCCTGGGGGTGGAAAAAACTGGAGTGGGCCCCCACAGAGGGGCACAAGGGGCAGAGTTTTTGGAGGTGACAGCACAGCATCTGGGGTAAACCCAGTGGCCCCAAATGACAGAGAGTGGAGGTGAAAGCAGCAGCATCATGGGGGTCAGCCCTTGGCACAATGAATTCTGGAGGGGGCAAAACAGTAGTGGGGCCAAAAAAAGGGGGCACAATGACAGGAGTGGAGGTGACGGTGGCAGAAGCTTTGAGGTCGGGACAATGGCACAAAGACATTCTGGAGGGGGGGCAAAAAGGAGTGGGCCACAGAGTGGTCCCAATACAGAGAGTGGAGGGGGATGGGGCGGGAGCAACAGCATGAGGTCAGAGAGGGGAAAAATTTGACAAAAGGGGTAAATTTGTCACGGCCCCTGCAAAAGCAGCAGCTGCATGAGGAAAAAAGGGTGGCACAATGAGAGTGTGGGGGTGGGGGGCAATACCAGCCCCTGGTAAAGATTTGGGAGGAATGGAGAAACTGTAAAGCGATGGGGTGGCATCGGGCGGGTGGTGGCTTTCAAAAATAGGGGCTGAGGCAGGTAGTTTGAACTCAACCATTTCTCACAGTTTGGGTGGGGCCCGTCATGGGGATGTATTTCTGACGCCTAAGGCTTTGGGTGTGTGGAAATCCGGGCCCAAACCCAAACGCCTGATTCTTTTTGACAAAGGTAAAGTCTTAAACTTTTTCCCGGGGATAAGGGGTTTTCCCCTTGGGGAAACGTTGGCCCCCGCCGCACTAAAAAACCCCGCTCTGATGCCACACTACTGCCCGGGGGCAGGACGCTTCTCCACTGAAAAATCGGCAATTTGCGGCCACACATCCAGTTTGGCTCCCCATTTATCCAGGGGATCTTCTAATTTGGGGTGGCAGAGTTTTTCCCCAAGTAGGCCACCCCCCTTTTGGGTTTTTTGGGGGGGGGTTTTTTTCCCTCCGGGGTCCCCTTGTGCTGCTGCGGGCGACTCCCCTTCCTCACAGGCGCGGTGAAGGAAGCGCTCATTAGTGACTCCAGACTTAGGTTGCTGCTGATGGAGCTGGTACTGCTCCCCCACCCCACCTTCCCCCCGCAAACCCCGGCCGTAGTTTTTTAGCGCTGAAGAACCCCCGGGCAGGGCCTGTCAGAGGAGTGACGATGCCGCAAAATTTTGGGAGCGGGCCAAAATGAAATACGGGAATTTTTTTTTATGTATTTGAGGGTTGTCCTCCCTCCCAAAAGCTTCGGGAAAAAAACTTTTCAAATTTTTGGGCCCGGGAGCGAGGGTCCCCAAAAGGAAAGGAAAGGGCCCGAAGTCATCTTCTGCCGGGTGTGACTTTTTCGGGGGGGTGTCACAGCCCCGGCAAATCACAGGGTGCGGGGGGAAACTGCACAAGTGACCCCCCGAGGGCTCCCCCCGCCTCCCTCTCCCCTGTATATGCCACCGGGGCTTTCGGTCATCTGCCTCTTTTATCTTAACTCCCCTTTACCTCCTCCAGCTGCTCCCGCTCCTCCCCCTTTTGTCACCTGGGGAAAAAATCCACTCATTTCACCAGACAATGTTCTGCCCCCCAAAGTCCTCCTCCCCCTCCTTTTTAGTCCCCACCGGACTCCCTGTTGGGGGGGAAAAATTTTAGCCGCCACGTCTCCAGTCCCCTCCCAGGGCAGATTTTTTAGCATCTGTTCCAGGACATGAAGCATGGAATGACGTTTTTCATCCCCTAGTCCTGGGCTGACAAATAATGTGGCCTTTCCCGGGAAAGACCTCAAAAAAAATGGCAGGTGTCACGCAAAGAGCCCGCCCCTGGGTTTACATCAAAGTTACACCGGGGGGTCTCCTGTCCCCTGGATCACAAAAAAACGTTACTGGGCCCTTTTTTTCATACATTCGGTCCAACATGTGCAGGCTGGAAAATTTCCCAAAAAGGTGGAAAATTTTCCCTATCAAGTGGGATTGGAGGAGGGCCGTTCTGCCGCTGCAACTCGAGGGGGGTGTTCCTGGGTTTGTAGGGAAAGGATGGAGTGGGATGCAAAGTTTCCTTTGGGCCCTTTTTTAGAATGTTCTTTAGATCGGTGGGAGACTTCAGGAACCCTTTTTAAAACCAGATTGAAACACATGCGCCATTTCAGGGGGGCATGGGGGCCAAACCCCCTTCGGTGCAGCGCGGACCCAGTTACTCCCCTTGTCCCTCACCATGGTTCCGATATGCAGTTGGCGCGAAGGGAAAACCCCACATCGATTTCTTCTGCATTTAAAGCGGGGGCCCGTTTCCCCCCCTTTTGTGACTTCGGGTTTGCCGAGGCCCAAACCAGGTGTTGAACGCGTGGAAAACCCCCTGTGCCCAAAAAATGTGGTATGATGGGCATACTTGTGGAGGCTTGGGTGGTGGTGGTGGTGGAGGAGGAGGAGGGGGGCATTGGGGCAGGAGCCGCATTTTAAAAAACGTGGAGGGGAAAGCGGGGCCCCCTGTTCAATTTTTTGGGTGCCTTGGGGGGGAAGCACAGTCACCCCGTGGGCCCTGGGAAAAAACATGTACTGGGGCCCCGGGCCGTAGTTACAGCTCCAGAGTCCACGCTGCCGTGCACCTTGGGGAAAAAACCCCCCCCCCCCCCCCCCCCCCCCTTCAAACCCACCCCCTTCCCCTTCCCCGCCCCCCCCCCCAAAAAATATTTATTAAATTTTGGAATTGCCTTTTGGGAAAAGAAAAATTTTCGGGTTTTGGGAAACCCTTATCTCGGTCGGCACAACCCATTAGTTCTCTGAATGGTGCGAGCCCCACCTTTTGGAAAAGGGAGGGACGGGCAGTACCAAAAAATTGGACAGGGCAGGGTCAGCTGCTGCACCTTAGGATGGTTGGACGCTTTAGGGTTTGTCTCTTTGAAATTTCCGCCTGCGAAACTGCTGGCCCCATGAGTAGCAGGAGCAGGAGCATGGGGGACCGGGGATGATGTCAAAGAGAAAAAAGCCCCCTTCTGCAGAGGTGGTGGACCCTTTGACGGGCTGCAAGGGCATGCTTTGCCACGGGGGCTCCCTTCGGGCGTTGCTGCGGGGGGCGGGGATGGACCACCACATTGAGCCACTTTTTTCCCCCCAGGCCACCGGGATGGTGACGCTCCCATGTGTTGACGAAAGGGCCGTGGTGGCCAAATTTTTAAAGGCTCCCGGGCCCTTTTTTCTTTTTTTTTTTTTTTTTGGGGCCCACGTTTACATATACCCATATTGGCTCCTCCGGGTGCCTTAGCAAAGAACTGCCACACCGCAGAGAAATCTTTTTTTACCCCCAACGTCCGCCTGAGTGACTACTGCCCCCCGCTCCCTCGCTGACCCCCTGTCCCGCTATTTCCTTGGACCTGGGGAAACGGGTTTTTTACCCCTGGCCGCTTGGCCCCCGCCCTCCACTGCTGTATCCGCTAAACTCACGGCCACACGACCCATTTGCTGGCTTGCGCAGCTGCCTGACGCCCAAGCTGACCCCTCTTTCCGATGATAAATGAACCCTTCCCTCCCCCGGCCCCAAGTGGGGGTCGGCAAACTTTCTTTCACTTTTTGTGTTTAAATTCGTCACTCTGTCCTCATCCCGGCCCTTGGGTATCCAGAGGCTGACCCCTCACCCCATGACCTCCCATCCCACTTAAACATCTTTTTCTTTCCCAAATTTTCCCCGCCTATTTGCAAGAAGCGGGGGATTTTGGGCCCCCCATTTCTTCGCTGCCAATTTGCTGCTGACTGCCCCCCAAAAAATTTGTTCTTCCTCGCTAAATAGTGGGCGCTGCCCCCCAGCCCACATGGGTAGTTTCTTTGGCAAAAGGGAATGGATGGGACAGAGGGGGGTTGGGGGAAACCAGGTGAGGGCCGCTAAACCCGCTCCAGGCCATCCCAAACCCAAAAGGGGTTGTGTCTGGTTCCCACCGGGACTTTTGGCTGGGGTTTATTAAAGATGTATCTGGGAGGAAGGGGGTTGCCCCAAAGTAAACCCAAAATAAAACCCCCTTTGGGGTTTGCTGTCGCCCCACGGCCGATAAATAAACCGCGGCAGTTGGGGCCCTCACCGATTTTGCCCCCTGCGGGAAAAGCCCCCTTGCTGTGCTGCGACCGGGGCCTGCTCCGGAAATTTTTTATGTGCCTCTGCCACTCGCAAGTGAAGACCCTGCCCCCCCTTTTGTCTGACTTACTTTTTGGGTTCAAAAATGTAAAAGACACGGGTTTGATGAAAAATATCTGTATTAAATTAAAAAAACACCCCCCTTTTGACCCCAAAATAAAACCCACAAAGGGAAGTTTGGGGGTAACCCTTGGATAAAAAATTTGCGCTCCCCAAAGTGGAAAAAAAAAATTGAATTTTATGTGCCGTTTAAAAACACTGGTATTTTACTGAATGAAAAGGGGTTTTTTTTAAACCCTTTGGGGATAAGAATTATGCTACGGGAATTTTCTTTTTGTGGGTAAAAAACAAAGTTTTTTTTTTACTGAGTACAACTGCAAAAAAAATCCCTTAAACCCCTTTGGAGGGAAAAATTGCGAAAAAAGAATTGAGAACCACAAACTACTAGCTTTTACGTGTTACAATGGCGTTTTTTTTTATGCTACACAAAAAAGGGGAAAAATTTTGGAAATTTTAACCTTCCGTTTTGTAAATTAAATGCTAAAAGGAAAAAAATTTTTTTTTGGCGATGAAATAAAGGGTTTTTTTTTTAAGTAAACCAAACACAGAAGAACGCTTTTTTAACCCCTGGAGGGAATTGACACCAAAAAGGAAGTGGTATTTGATTGTAAAAACGCTTTTTTCTTTAAATGAATACAACAGGAACAGGCTTAGAACACCCTGGATATTCAATGTGCTGTGAGCAGATAGCATTAACATGTATATGCATCTGCCATGGACACACACTGGACTTCAGATCCAATACACCACAAAATCAGAAATAGAAAGTTAAGAGAAGCAGTCTTTGAGACAAGCTGAGACACCCCCCAAAAATCGCTGTATAAAAATGAGTTCTTTAGTATCAGCTGTGATAAGCAGCCGCGGCAGCACCTTCCCTAATCAGTACAGTGAGAGCGGTATGAGCTCCCAGCGTCGGGCCCGGACTTATACAGTGCGGTGATGTCACAGAATCCCGCCGGTCTCTGATTGGCTTCATCTCTGCACATTTCATGCAGGCTATGTCCTTCTTCCTCCCAGAGTTCTTTGCCCCATGTAACGCCATGTGCTCGCAGCCATTTTATCAATCAAAAGCATACTTCGTTCACACGAAGTACCCCAAAGTTCGACTTCATTCAGAACCGAAGTTTTCCTGAAATTCTAAACGAATTCCACTTCGTTAGAATCAATTCGCCCATCTCTAATTATAATAAATTACGTTTGATTAATATACTGGTGTAAGTTGAAAAATATTGGAAATTTTTGCCCCTTACAGCAAATCTAGCTTCCCTTCAACAACTGAGGCTCAGGCAGACCACATTGAAATAGGTCTGCTTGTCGGAGCAGTAATGCGCCTAGTTTTTCCGAACCACATTAATATATTTGTCTAATCTTACGAATGTGGTGCGACACACCTCCTTAACGCCCCCAGAACACCCCCTCATGTTAGGCACATTTGAAAGTGTCGAGTCTTACGAACAATGCGCCTAAGGGTATGTTCACACGATGTACTGCAGCGTGTACAGTACGCGCACCAGTACATCGTGTGTTTCGGGAGCTCGCGCTAATACGCAAGTACTCCCCCGGCACAGGGAGGGAAGGGGGAGCAGCCCGCCTGTCCCATTGACATTCATTACTTGTGGCACGTATTCGCCGCAAGTAATTGACATGTCCCTTATCTACCCGTGCGTATAATACGATCGCATTGTACGAACGGGGAGAGGAGGTGTAATCAATAGTTCTCTAAGAGAACTATGGATTACCGTAATTACAGCGCGCATCTCGTCCATATTAGAGTGCAAAAACGCAGCGAAATGCACGGTGAAATTACCCCGTGTGAACATTCTCTATACTCTCAGTTAAGTGCATTGTATGCCAGAAAAAGGGTGTTTCATGCATGTCGCCCTAAGTGTTATTCATGTCAGAGTCATTGGCAAATATGAATAGGGTATTTTTAGCATTTCATCATCAATGTAGCTTTAAGAAGAAAGGAAGAAAAGTACCAGGCAACATTGCAGTAATTTCAAATTCTGTACCTAAGAGTGCTTATTGTGCACATGTATGGCTGTACTTCAATTTGACTTAAAATGAACTACTTGTAATACTTAAGGGTAGGTTTTTAGCAAAAATGAAAAGGCAAATCAATAATTAATGTACTGTATAAGAGCACTTGAAACTTATCATTTGGTTACGCTTCATGTCTAGTGTGATTCTCATTAATACTTTAGAAAAGACATAAATGAATGTGAAGCTATTATATTACTTTTATTATAGTATGTGGGGGTGTATGTCTATAGCATGGAAAAGCATACTGTACCATTACAAGAGATATAAAATAAGTCTGAACTGATACATGTTGTAAAGTGTCTGGGAACAATAATAATTAGCTTTTAAATGTGACATTTAAATATTATTTTTAAGCTTCTGATTATCCTGAAACCCAAAACCCATCGCTTCCCCTTGCTCACATATGAAAATAAGAAAATGAAAATAGAGCCTCTGAGTTTACTCATTTAAGGTACGTCCACATGGCAAGGATTCACAGTTGGATTTGAAAACCGTCTGAAAACCGACTGTCAAGCATCCCCATAGACTTTACCAGTACTACCGCTCAGTAGTCTACACCGCACGGTTTTTCTACTGGGCAGATTTACACACTGCTGCCGTTCCAAAAACTCGCAACATGCTTAATCTTTCGACATGTTTACAGGCAGAAGGTTTGCTATTTACTGGTTAAGGGGGTCAGCCAAATCCGCAAACCATGGAAAGAACCATCCCTGGAAACATTGAAAAAATGATAAAATGCCAGCTAGATTCTTTAACAGAATCCTACCGGCATTTTACAACTGCTTTGTGACCATACCCTTTACATACACTCCTCAACATTGATATTGCAACACAAAGACAGAAAAGTCTTGGAATTATGGAAATCATATGATTGATACACATATTAATAATATGCAAATAATATAAAAAGGAAAACAAAATATTCAAAACATCTAGATGTATTCAGTACACACAGAAATACACACACTGACACACCTTGGCATGCTATCAATGAGCCTAATAATGTTTTTCTGAAAAATTTTATGCCACGCTGAATGTAGTTGGTGAAAAAATCATTAAAGGAGTTTTCTCCCTGCAATAATTAGCCTAAAACATTAAGGTAAAGATAAATAAAGGCTTTTATCAAATACATTGCTCTTTTGATTTTGCTTAAATGATGGAGATTTTATCTACTGGTTGTGTACATAGGTTTCTCTAGGTTACCAACCACCTCTCGCTGATTTCTTGCTCCGGCTGCCCTGGTCGATCATGGTGGCGGCTCTCGCTGCTCTGTCTTATCAGTAAAACAGAAGCTTGTTTATTAAAGTTACTGACAAGCTTTAACTAGTGTTGAGCGATTATTATCGACAAAGTTGAAATCGCCACGGTATTTACGTTGATCGGATTTTTTTAGATCACGCGATAATTTAGGTTAAAATCTGTGCATAATCTTTTAAAATATCGCACCATTTTCCGGCGCTTCCTGTCATTTTGGCGGCCAGCAAATCAGCTTACAGAATAGAGCAGGGTGAGATGTGTTTTGCGACGTCATGACTGGGATGTGTAGGGTTGCGATTGGCTGGAAAAATCACATGACCTTGTTTTACATAGAACAGCCCTTCCTGTTCATGATCAGTGTGACAGTATCTCAAAGCAGTAGGACGTGCGCTCTGCCTCAGTGCAAACAGCTCAG
The DNA here is from genome assembly GCA_025379985.1 of Phyllomedusa bahiana. Classification (NCBI taxonomy): domain Eukaryota; kingdom Metazoa; phylum Chordata; class Amphibia; order Anura; family Hylidae; genus Phyllomedusa; species Phyllomedusa bahiana. The sequence continues at coordinate 14,486 of JAODAL010012899.1, read as the reverse complement.
CGAAATTATTCTATTTGTTCACAGAGACAGCTCTACTTTTAGCTGGATCCTTAGAACTTAGTTAGATCAGAGATTTTAGGTAGTTAGGCAGAGAATTTTAAAGGAGCATCTACCGCTGTAAAGTCACGGTGGAAGCGGGGGGGGGGGGGGGGCGCGGGCGAACACAGACAAGCTCTTTAAAGAATACTGGATATTGTATTGCAGACATTGCATTGCAATAGCTTTATTATTAACAGTTTACTGTTGAAATATTGCTTGGATATTGGGCAGCCTGAACATATTTTAGGATACAGAACTTTACTAGTTACGGCAGGTCTATTTGTTAGGTGCAAAACTCCACTTTTATTTCAGTTACATTTCAGATAGGTTTCTTTTTCAATTTTGCCCAGTCCAGCTTTGTTGATAAAAAATAAATTGCAGTTAAATTTTGAACCCAGAAATTGTTAGTCACCACAGGTTGATAGGTGCCAAAAATACCTTTAATTATCTGTATACATTTCAGTACGTGTTTTTTCACTTTTGCCCTGTCAGATTTGTTGTTAGAGCCACCTTGCAGTTAAATTTGAATCCAGCAATTGTGTAGTCACCACAGGTGAATTGATAGGTGCCAAAATACCTTTTATTATCCGTATACATTTCAGATATGTGTTTTTTGCACTTTTGCCCAGTCCAGATTTGTTGATAGAGCCACCTTGCAGTTAAATGTGAATCCAGCAATTGTGTAGCCCACCACAGTGAATTGATAGGTGCCAAAAATACCTTTTATTATCCGTATACATTTCAGATACGTGTTTTTTGCACTTTTGCACAGTCCAGATTTGTTGATAGAGCCACCTTGCAGTTAAATTTGAATCCAGCAATTGTGTAGTCACCACAGGTGAATTGATAGGTGCCAAAAATACATTTTATTATCCGTATACATTTAAGATACGTGTTTTTTGCACTTTTGCCCAGTCCAGATTTGTTGATAGAGCCACCTTGCAGTTAAATTTGAATCCAGCAATTGTGTAGTCACCACAGGTGAATTGATAGGTGCCAAAAATACCTTTTATTATCTGTATACATTTCAGATACGTGTTTTTTTGCACTTTTGCCCAGTCCAGATTTGTTGATAGAGCCACCTTGCAGTTAAATTTGAATCCAGCTATTTTGTTTTGATTTGAGGGATTTGAGAATATCTGTGATTTTCCGTCTTTTAATAAGAGACGTTCCAAAACTCTTCCATACTCTCAAATTTTATCCTTCTGAACATGGAGCGAAATTCAGGTGGTAAGCAAGCAAAGAGGGGGGTAGGACATGGAGGTAGAGGTACGAGAGAAGGTGCTCCTTCCAGTGCTGGCGACAACACGCAAGCCAGCAGATTGTCGGTTGCAAGACCGTCAGGCCTGTCATTGCTGGGTCAGGGCCCTGTGAATCTCAGTAACGAACAACGCCGCCAATCTGTTCTTCAGTGGTTAATGCAACCTGCATCCAGCAGTCTTACCTCCTCGTCCTCCCAGCAGGGTCACAAATGTCGCCCATCAGCATCATAGCACCCATCCAACATGAAGCGAAGGCAGCCCAAATGTCAACTCGTGTACCCACCATTGTGGACAACCCCATTTTCTGAAGACTTTTTTGATGACAAAATGGGGGTTGGGGTCAGAAAGCATGTTAAAAGATCAAGAGGCCAAAGACGATGATTTTCTCTGCTCTGACGCCCAGTTACTGATGCCATCAGAGGAGGAGAAGGAAGCCGGTCAATCGGCAAAAATCCCCGGCGGTCGGCAACGCCTTGCAGTCCCTCTTGCTTGTAGCTCGCAGCTCCTGGATTCAGAATGTCAGGACGAGGGAAGTCACCTGTGTTGATGATGATGGATGACGACATTGCGGATCCATCCTGGTCTTTCAGCAGAATTTGCTTGGAGCGCTTAATCACTGTACGAAGGGGAAAAGACGATGGGTGTGTTAGTAACGGGTCCCGTCTCAAAAAGGGAGTGGGCGGGTCGCAGAAGTCCGCTGATACGATTCCGCCACCCAAACGGTCAGCGGAAACCCCGCTCCTCGCTTATCGCCGTCAAAAAGATCCAAGACCTCTCAAGCCTGGGCCTTCTTTGAGCAAGCCTCTGATTCACCCACCGATGTCATATGCCCCTTTGCCGAAAAACCGCATAAGTAGAGGCAAGAATCTTAGGTGTTTAACACCACCAACATGTCTAGTCACATGAAAGCAAATGCATGAGTTGAAATGGAGGCAACACTTGGCCAAAAAAGGCCAGACCGAAGCCGGGCTTTCAAACCACTGTCACACCCTCTGTCTCCGCCTCCCCCCCTCCTCCGCCACCAAACCAAGCGTTCCTCAGCTGCCCATGTCTCTCAGAGTCATTATCAGGGATCAGCCTCCGCTTCAGCCTCCACCGTCGCCCGAGTACCAACAGCACCACCAGAGACCCATCCTACCCTTTCTCCTCCCGCCAGTTTGATGACCTGCACGCCGCACACCGGCCAGTCTAGCAGCCAGCCTTCTGTCTTCAAGGTTTGGGAGCGGAAGAACACTTTAACCCAAACCCCCCCAAAGCCAAAAGCCTGAAAAATGTAGGCTTGGAGCCCCCTTGCTCACATGTTGGGCCTTTGAAAAATTTCTTTCCCGGGTCTGGGGGCAAGAAGGGCCGAGTCTGGACCCTTGCCTTCCGCACCCCTGCTTTGTCCCTCCTGGCTGCGTTGCAGCTTCAGCTCGGCCTCCCCGTCAACCGTCTCATTGTTGACGTGGCAACACGGTGGAATTCCACCGTCCACATGCTCCAGCGATTGTGGCAGCAGCGCAATGCCATTACGCAGTACGAAGTGGGCACAAAGGCCTGACAAGCAGCGGTGCGGACCTCGGGGTGTTGAGCCACCGAGAGTGGAGGCAGGTGAAAGAGCTCTGCACCATCCTTGCCAGTTTTGAAGAAGCCACCAAAATGGTCAGTGCAGACGATGCCCTTGTCAGCATGAGCATTGTGGTGATCTTAGTTCTGGAAAGTTCGTTGGACACTCTGAAACATCAGGTCCCGCCAGCGACGGAGGAGGAGACGGACACAGATGTGGACATGGAGCCTTTCTCTCCGTCGAATCCACAAGGCCCGACAGTTTCTCAATTTTATCGGTCTTCATTAGGCAGTGGTTGGGGTCCGGGTAGTGCAAGGTGGAGGCATCAGCTTTCAGGGTGCATTTATCTTGAGGCAAGTCGGGTTGTGTTGAAGCTGTGTCAGAGGAAGCGGAGGAGGAGGATGAGGTATTCCTAGACACCGACGTTACCGACGTCCCTGCCTTGGAAAGAGGTTGGCGCGAATTTGAGGCGGAGGAGGAAGATCAGGAAGATGAGTTTGCTAGTGCCCCTTGACCCAGAGGCTTGGGAAATCAAGGCTCCATCTCTCACATGAGTGCTTGGGGTGCTCCATTTCCCCCAACATGATCCTCGCATTAAGGCCATCAAAATGAACAACAGTTACTGGGTGGCCACCCTCCTGGATCCCCGGTACAAAACTTTTGGCACTTTTCTTCCACCCACCCAAATAGAGAGTAAAATGCAGGAAATGGAGACCTTGCTGATTGATCAACTGGAAACATCTGTTGCTTCTGCTTCACGTTCCTCAAATGTCACGGTGGAACAACATCAGCGATGTGAAAGAAATAGAGTGCCAAGTAGTCGCGCGGCAGCAGCAGAGGCAAAGGGGGCAGAAGCCTAATGGGTGGGCCTCTGGCAATCTTTATTTACCACCTCACCAACGCATGCAATGCAAGGCACACATCCAACACACAGAGACCAGCTTAAGATCATGGTGCACGCCTATCTGCGTCTCAACACCAATGTTTTTGTATGTGTTCCGGACCCCAAAAGACTTCTGGGTATTCCAAAATGGACGAATGGCCCGAGCTCGCTCGCCACACCAGAGGTGTTGTTCGCCAGCAGTCAGCGTCATATCTGAAACGGACCTTCAGCAACAGCTGGAGGAGATCATTACAGACAAACGCATCCGGCTTTCCACAGATATTGTGGATCGTTTGACTTTCATCAAGATGAATTTAGGCATGGATCTCTGATGATGTTGTGGCCCCAATTGCGAGGTCACCGATTAGTTTGCCAGTCTACTTCACATTCCTCTTCAAACAGAAAATGGTCCTCTTGAAAACTTTTTTTAAAATGAACATTTCTTACTGCAATTTTTATTCTCATGTCCCAACAGTTCATTTTGCTGGTTTTGCTGTGAGGAAGACTGTAAAAGACAGCAAGGTTTCATGACAAAACCCCTATTCAATTTACTCACTTTATCTTTAGAAGTTTTCGCAATTTTCAATGGTTTTGAGGTCATGTTGCTGTGAGATACAGCTATAATCATGGTCCTTTGGAAAAAAGAAATGTGGCTTTTAAGTGGCATTTCTCCATCACAATTTTTAATAGTGGCTGAGAAGTCATTTTTTAATATTTTTTTGGTATCATGTTGCTGTGAGATACAGCAATAATCATGGTCCCCTTTTGGAACAGAAAAAGTGGCTTTTAAGTGGCATTTTTCCCTCACAATTTTTAAAATGGCTGAGAAGTCATTTTTAATAAATTTTTTGGGGTCATGTTGCTGTGAGATCCAGCAATAAAACATGGTCCTTTGGAACAGAAATGTGGCTTTTGAGTGGCATTTCTCCTTCACAATTTTTAACAGTGGCTGAGAAGTCATTTTTTATAATTTTTTGGGTTATGCTGCTTTGAAATGCAGCAATACTACAGGTCCTTTTATAAAAAAAATGTTTTTTTCTAACCCGACATTTGTTCTTCACAATTTGTCAAAAGGGCTCAAGCGTCATGTTTTTGAATTTTGGGGGCATTTTGCTGTGAAATGCAGCTAGACTACAGGTCCTATTGTAAAAAATGTGGTTTTCTAACAGACATTTGTTTTTTCACAATTGTCAAGAGTGGCTCAATGGTGATGGGGGCTGTCAGAAAACAGGAATATTAGAACACTGTTTTAAAGGACACATATTGGAAATGACTTGTTTTTGCAAGATCTTTAACATAGCTAGCAATCCCTGTATTGAGACAACCCCTTTAATACAATTAAAAAAGAGAAACAAGGGCACGGTTGGGGGTTCCATCCTATTTTAAAAATGTGTTTTCTAGAATTAAACTACTAAAAAACTTGCATGTACAAAATAGTTGGTAAAAAAATTCCTCTGAATTGTACAAGGGAAGTACAGGAAGACTTGACCAGATGTAGGTTATTGAGAGGACATGGAGTATGGAGCACGGACAGAGAACAAAGAACAGAGACAATTTCCTCCAACACGTTGAGGGAAAATGAGGAAAAAGAAAGCCAAGAAAAAAGGGGCCCCCTTTTTGAACAGGAGCGTTTAACCACCAGTATTTCCAAGTGAAGCTCAATTGGTCCGCACTCATACGGAGGGGCAAGCGCTACCCAGGTCTTGACTGTGTACTGAGGAAGACTGGAGGTCTACTCACACTTCCGCACTCTGCTTCAGCACAACTGTTTTCGTTGCTGCGTCATAAGGGCATTTTTACCGTGTAAATAGATGACGGACACCAGCCTGGGCTCTCACTGCACCCACTGTAAGTCTGGCCCTGGCAGCTGGACCCCCCGTGTTTTAAAAGATGACAGACGGGAGCCTGGGCTCTCACCGCACCCACTGTAAGACAGGCCCTGGCAGCTGTACCTCCGTGTTAAAAGATGGCTGACGGCAGCACTGGCTCTCACGTTAGGGGGAATCAGGAGAGCTTCAAATTTCTCTAAAAACTCAGATTTTGAAAAAAAAGGTGATTTCTGGAGGTTAAGTAGTGTAAAAAAGGGCCCCCAAAGGGTGGACACAAATTTCACAATTTTGAGGGGTTAAAATTTTCTGGGGCTGGAGTACTATGGGGTCGCATCATTTGATCTCCAGGGGAGTCTGTCACTAATCACTGAAGAAGGATTTGGAGGAAAAATGAAACCATTGAATTGATTGGCTGAATCACTCTCAGAAGCCAGGAGTGCAAATGTCTTCTCAACTAAGAAGTGTTTTGTGGGATGATTAGGACATTTTTATTACTTATGGGGGTGGGGGGCGAATGAACACATCAACACGTGTTTAAAAAATACCTTTGAAAACTGCAAGGGGGTGTAATGTTGTATGTTTTTCACACTTGAAAAAAAGTAAAATGATAATAAGTAAAACTATAAATAAAACTTCCTAAATAAATTCTGTAAACAAATGTCAGTTACCAAAAATATACTAAATGACAGTCACTGTAAAAATAAACATAGTGCCACTTTGTGATCTGTGGTCAAAAAGGTTTAGGGGTTCATGCTGTGGTACAGGACAGGTATAGTCTATGCCCAGTGAAACTAAAATGGTGGGGTTTAAAGACTCCTTTTTCGGCACTTTTAAATGTGGGGGTCATGCAGGTTTGGGGCTCATGCTGTGGCCAGGACAGGCAGGGCGTTGCTAGGGTCCTAAAACATTTCGGGCAAACGGGCCCTTTGTTAGCAGCGAGTGTAAGGAACAGTCCTGTCTGCCATGCATAGAGTGGGCTTAGCGCGTGAGCCCGCTTTATAACATCCTTCATGCCATTTAGATGTTCAGGGACATCCATTTTGCAATGAAAGGGGTGAATTAAACCCCGCCGCTAGCTTCCAGCAGCAGAGACTCTGCTCTTGACTCCCTTACTGGTGGTCTCTCGGACAACATACCCCATCCTCTAGCCCACGGCCTACAGCATTGTCCCACTCCTACCTCCTGCTGAATTCAAAATATAGGTTGCACCCTCATTTTTTTTCTCAAATTTTGGGGCACAAAAGTGCCTCTTAATAGTCTGAAAATCCGGTTATATGTGGTGGAGTAGTTTAACTTCTAAATAACACAGCTGTTTTCCATTTTTTTTTCTTCTAATAGCCATAACTTTTTCATTGGTGCTGTTCTGAGGCTCATGGACTTTTTGGTTGCTTTTTATTCAATTTCTTGCACAGTGGGATGAACAAAAAATGTTGTTTTTTTTTAAATTTTTTTGTAGCAGTGTTCTGGAGGGGGTAAAATATCAGTTTTTATAGCACAGGGTTTATACGCACACAGTGATGCCAAATATGTGTTACTTTTTTTTTACAATTTTTCATTGACAAGCATTTGTTATGGGGAAAATGTTATTTTATGTGGTTTTTTTGTGTTTGTTTTTTACTTGCTTGACCACTTTAATACATCAACTTACTCACTGCGGGATGGAACACCTACTCAGCTGTTACGCACAGGGACAGTATATACACAATGCAACACAACAGGTAAATATTGGACATGTGTAAAATACTGTTCCTGTTGTATATTACAGTATATATTTATATACACACTAAAACCACTATTTTAATATATATATATATAAAATATATATAATATATATATATAAATATTTTTATATATTTTAAAATATATTATATAATATATATATATATATACACACATGTACTTCACACAGGGACAAAAATATACATGTATAATACTCATCTGGGTGTTACATTTGAGTATATACTGTCCCTGTGTGAAGTACATGTTTGTGTGTGTGTGTGTGATATATATGTATACATATAGTGGTGTAGTGTGTATATAAATATAAAATATTTGCAATATACACACAGGAACAGTATAAACACATTGTCCAATATTTAAAAATGTTACATTTGTGTATATACTGTCCTATGTGTATGATATACTAATATCACTGTACCTCTGTGACACAGTCCAGTTTTATGAGCATAGACATATGAGGGGGGCACAGCCCTCCATCCTCCTCAGGACATACCTTATGCAGGGTCACTGGGGTCCCCAGAAGCTCCTGGGCTGTTTAGGCAGCTCTGGAAGACTTTAGGAAACCAGAAGCTCGTTCTGGTTTCCATAGTGATGGGGCCGACGATCTGCTGTAGGAACCGGCAGGGAACCTTGCTGTAAGTCTTTTAGCTCCAGGGGGGGGCTGAGCAGGGAGCACCCGAAGAGGAGGAGGGGGTGCTTCTCACTGAGTGCTGAGGCTCTGGTGGTGGGCAGAGCTTCTCACTGCAGCGAGCAGAGAGAGTGAGGAGACTAATCATTCGGGGCAGAAGACTTTACATCCGGGGCTTCTGCCCCGAATGATACTGCCTAGCGACGCCCCTGAGGACAGGTATAGTCAATGTCCAGTGAAACTAAAATGGTGGTTGAAAGACTCCTTTTCCCAGCACTTTTTAATCTGTGGGTCAGACAGGTTTAATGGTCATACTGCGATACAGGACAGATATAGTTAATGTCCAGTGAAACTAAAATGGTGGTTCAAAGACTCCTTTTCCCGGCACTTTTTAATTTGGGAGTCAGACAGGTTTAATGGTCATACTGCGGTCCAGGACAGGTATAGTCAATGTCCAGTTCAACTAAAATGGTGGTTCAAAGACTCCTTTTTCTTGCACTTTTTAATCTGTGGGTCAGACAGGTTTAATGGTCATACTGTGGTACAGAACAGGTATAGTCAATGTCCAGTTCAACTAAAATGGTGGTTGAAAGACTCCTTTTTCCAGTACTTTTTAATCTGTGGGTCAGACAGGTTTAATGGTCATACTGCGTTACAGAACTGATATAGTTAATGTCCAGTTCAACTAAAATGGTGGTTGAAAGGCTCCTTTTTCCGGCACTTTTTAATCTGGGGTCATGCAGGTTTGGGACTCATGCTGCGTTCCAGGACAGGGATATTCAATGTCCAGTTCAAGTAAAATGATGGTTCAAATCATACTGCCTTCTGGCACTTTTTAATTTGTGGGTCATGCAGGTTTAAGGGTCATGCTGTGGTGAAAGACAGGGATAGTGAATGGTCTGTGATTTTTTTTCTGTGGCTTTTATAACCTAAGTGTGTTGCCTAAGATGTAGCACGTATCCATTTGACTGTTGTGGATGTTAATTCCATCTTCTCCAGCCCTGTTTGGGTGTAAGAATGAAGGTGTTGTTCCTCTCCCATAGACTTTAATGGTCATCGGCGATAATCTATTATCGACTATTGGATATCTTATTGATAATTGCCGATATCGACTATCGACCCGATGACCATAGTCAACGTAATCGCTCATCACTAGCTTTAACCTTTAGAGCTGTGTTGCCTTACAGTTTAAAAATCTCCTCCACTTGTGTTACTGTAACAACTAGGAATAACAAAGCTGATTTATCACTGCTATAGAACCACTTGTAATACTTCCCAACCAGGAAGTGTGAGCCTAACCTGGCTGTAAAGAGCAGGTACTGTGAAACAGTACTGTATTACTGTGAAACAGCGTGGTGAAAACACCTCTTTAAAATTGGCTGCTGACAGTTCCATGTGAAATTGCCAACCAATGTCCCAGATGTGCTGAATGGTAGATAACTCCGGAGATGATGCAGGGCATGGTATCATATTAAGGCCTGCACACTTTTGCGTGAACAACATGTGACCTTGCGCTGAACTGTTGGAAACATAGACTAGATTCTCCATCAAATCACTGTAATACTGAGCTGATAATGTACCTGAAATGAAGACTTATGGGGTCCAACCCTTGTATGTGCATTGTCTGTATCACAGTTTGTATATATGTATGTACGTATGTGTATGAATGTACAGTAACATTGTGTATATACACTCACCGGCCACTTTATTAGGTACACCATGCTAGTAACGGGTTGGACCCCCTTTTGCCTTCAGAACTGCCTTAATTCTTCGTGGAATAGATTCCACAAGGTGTTGCAACCCATGCTCAATTGGTACCAAGGGCCCAAAGAGTGCCAAGAAAATATTCCCCACACCCTGACACCACCACCACCCCGCCTGAAACCGTTGATACAAGGCAGGATGGATCCATGCTTTAATTGTTGACGCTAAATTCTGACCCTACCCTCCGAATGTCGCCAGCAGAAATCGAGGGCTCATCAGACCAGGGCAATGTTTTTCCAATCTTCTACTGTCCAATTTCGATGAGCTTGGGCAAATTGGAGCCCCAGTTTCCTGTTCTTAGCTGAAAAGGAGTGGCACCCCGGTGTGGTCTTCTGCTGCTGTAGCCCATCTGCCTCAAAGTTCCCCGTACTGTGCGTTCAGAGATGCTCTTCTGCCTACCTTGGTTGTAACGGGTGGGCTATTTGGTCACTGTTGCCTTTCTTTCAGTTAAAACCATTTCTGCCCATTCTCCTTTGACCTCTGGCATAAAACAAGGAAATTTTCCCGCCCACAGGACTGCCGCTCACTGGATGTTTTTTCTTTTTCGGACCATTCTCTGTAAACCTAGAAGGAAATGGGGGTTGTGCGTGAAAATCCAGGAGTCAGCAGTTTCTGAAATACTCAGACCAGCCCTTCTGGCCCCAAAACAACCTGCCACTTTCAAAGGCACTCAAATACCTTTTTTCCCCCATACTGATGCTCGGTTTGAACTGCAGGAGATTGTCTTGACCATGTCTACATGCCTAAATGCACTGAGTTGCCGCCATGTGATTGGCTGATTAGAAATTAAGTGTTAACGAGCAGTTGGACAGGTGTACCTAATAAAGTGGCCGGTGAGTGTACATTGCTCACAAAAAGTATGGATATTTGGCTTTGGGTTCAGGATGAACATAACATTTCCAGAATTTTTTTTTTTAAATGCTCTAAATGAGACCATCTCTTAACTTTAGAGTGCAAATGTCCAACTGTTCAATGATTTAGTTCTTTTTGCACAACTTGCTGATATCTAAGAAGTTTGATCCCTGAATTGCCCAATACATTTAGGAGATCAATTTGAATTGGGATTTAAACAGTCCTCATCATGCTGTTCACATTTTGAGAGCAAGACAACGCCTTACAATTGATTAACAGTAACTCGCCATTACAAGGTTTTAAGCAGTATGCTCTCCGACAGAAATGGTCACTGAGTTTAGAGTGTCACAGAGTGTCATCAGCAGGTTCTAACAGAGAAACAGAGAGACTGGAAGAGTCACAGAAAGGCAAAGAAGTGGATGTCCTTTGGCTACATCACACACTGATGACAGCTTCATTGTAAACAATGCCCTGCGAAACCGGTAGATGAATTCCACAAAACCCCAAGCAAATTTAAGGGAGATGAGAGGCAACCAAGTATCACATCAAACCATTGGCAACCATTTACATCAACATGGTCTGCATTCTAGACAACCAGCAAGGGTCCACACCTGACAAGACGCATGAGCCAGGCAGCATCTACGTTGGACAAGGGACTACTGGTCCTCAGTGCTGTTCATTGATGAAAATCAATTCACTCTGAGCAGAAATAATGGCTGCCAACAATGCTGGAGATACCAAGGAGAAGGCTATGCATCAGCCACTGCTGTCACCAGATAAGCCTTTGATGGTGGTGGTGTTACAGTGTAGAAGGTGTATCTAGTTAATACAGAACTGCCCTACACTTTGTGACTAGTACAGTGACAGGTCTCGACTACTTGAGTAGCATCATTGATCCAGTTATTGTGCCTCTGCATGAATAACACAGGGCTAATTTTATCTCCATGGACGACAATGCTACAGGTCATCGAGGTCGCATGATTGGGGAACTCCTGTTGGAAACTGGTGGACCTCTAATGAAGTGGCCTGCACTTTCTGAGTAAAATCAGGAATATTCCTTAATTGCAGCCTCATTTTTTTTTTTTTTTCCCTAGTTCTACCTATGAACACTTGTTAATGTCTCCGCGTAGCACATAACACTCCCCGTTTGTCAAAAAGTAGAAATCTAATAAAAAGTCAATATTATTTGTTGTTCTCCAGAGTGTGAAAAAGGCTCTATGAAAAGGAAAAAAAAAACAGAATTGAATGAAAAAGAATAGCCAGCTCAAGAAATATGCACTCACTTTAGGAAACTATATGAATGAGAGAAGTAATGAAGTTCAGTAGTATACAATGATTAATTCAAGCATTAAACAGAAATTGTTTTTGCAGGGCTTATTACTGCTCATTGACTATCTAAGTAAGCACAGGTTCTAGAGATAATTGAAAAACCATTGCTGCCAAAAAGCAATGATTGCTACTGTGGATATGGCCAAAGAATCAAAAGGAGCCAAACTGGTTGCTTTCCAGTTCTGGAAACCATCCAGAACTTGCAATGCAAATGCAGAGATTCTCAAAAATTAATCACCAGCATTGCAGAGTTTGGCATGTACATTGTACAAAAGGGACATGATCATATTATTTTACCCTTAATGAATGACCAGTGATGAATCATTTAATAGTCTCTCTATGAAGGAATTTTATAGACACAACTTCTGCTATGTGCAAGAATGAATGATGTCATGACATAAAATTAATTTAATGTTGTGCAAGTTACTTGTGGAAAACAATGAACCTTTTTTTATGTTTATTATATATATATATATTAATATATATATATATATATATATATATATATATATATATATATATTAATATATATATTTTATATATATATATATATATATATATATGCTACTCACAAACATTGGGTTGTGCTACACTGATTTAAGCTATAGATATGTACTTTCACATCATTACTTTTATATCTCAAAATAAATGACCAGCTTTAAAAAAAATTATTTTGCGATACTCTGTGATGAATTGTTTATGCTTTACTAACAGATACCCCATCCCAAGACAGTAACTTTAAAGGAAAATGCATCTACTAAGTTTAGCTTCCAGCATGCAGGAACAGTAAGTGAAGACATTTTCCAAATAGATTGCTTATTTTTCTTTGTTGAGGAGATAAAAGTGATTTTAACAGCTCTGAGTGCCCTCAGGTTTCTCTAGGTTACCAACACAGGTTGGCACACAGAACTGAGAGCTTGAGTGTTATCTAATCTTACAAACAATGGAGACTAATTACTTTTGTTTACTTTAGCTCTGGAGCTCTCTGGATTTTGACATGAGCAGGAGATGCTTATCTAGAGTAATTAACAGACCTTTGAATACTGGAGCTGATATACTAATCACCCACAGCCTGACCAGGAAGAGACAGGATACATAAATGAAAGTTGCTTTTGGCTGGCTCTGTGAAACTCTTTGAAACAGCATGGTGAGACCCCCCTTTAAGGGCAGAGCTCATGCTCGGGACAAAAGATTGAAATTTAAATATAGAAATATCCATCTGCTAAATTGCTGAGTGCAGGGGACAAGGCACTATGAGACAGCTTTTATCTCTGTCAACTTGCTTGGTACAACCCACATTACACGTATTTTTCAGTACAGTGCTTCAATGTGGGTGCTGACTCTGAGTGTAGCAAGTGCTGCTCACCGCTACATTACAGAGTGAGTGGCATGGCATTGTTCTCTCGTATTCCCCATACCACAAGTGGTGAAAATGGGCCAAAGTGTTCTTTACAGCATAAACAATTAGGTGTTAATTTGCCCTCTATGGGCCCACATATATAAATGCCTGAGAGTGTTATGTAGTCATCCAGTCACATAGTGGCAGTTTTTCTATTACAATCTAAAGTTTGCATCAGGTGGCTCCTTTTCAAACCACTTTCCCCACTTGGAGCAACCCACTCTTTTACAGTGCTTCAATCTAGACCCTATCTGTAAGTGTAGGAGAAGCAGCTTTCTGTTACACTGGTGAGTGTGGGCCACAATATCCTCAACAGTAAACAATTCAGTGTCAAATCCCTCTTTATTGGCCCACCTATTTAAATGCCGTAGCATGTTATGTGATCATCCAATGACATGTTTGTGACATTTCATTGCAAACCGACACAGAACACCCTAAGTCATAAATATATGTACTAGTAGATAGGATGGTGACTTTAATAGAACATGTAGCTACTTAAGGGCAGAATTTTTGTCCCAGGACATGACTGCAATCCACATATAATATATACATGCTCATGCTACATAGCTTCACTGTTGACACTTAGGGAGACATGTATGTGCAGTGCTGCGCCAGAAGTCTGATGTCTTTTCAGCCCAAAAATTGGCTTAGCCCTGTTAGCTATATTTTTAATCAGGCACACTCCAGTATTAGGCACATTACAGAGTGCCTGTAGCACTTTGTAATGCGCCTAAGATCGGGGCATTACTGCTGGAACAGGTAAACCACTTTTAAAGTGGTTTACCTGAGCAAGAATTGTCGTTAGTAGCTAGAAAGTGCTAAATCTATGACCCGCAGTAGAACAGGTTCATAGATAGAGGTGCATTCTACGATACTAATGTGCGCAAAAAAATTGGCGTTGGGGCGCCAAAAATCATACATGTTGCCCTTATTGCACAGAAGCTGGTAAGCACGCTCCCCTCTCCCGAATTGATACTGCCCATATCATGATGCACATCCCTGTACACAATTTGATATGGGTGCTGAATCCAGATGGAGCGGTAGGCCACAAGATGCTGAAGCATGAGCAGTTGAGCAAAATGCTCAGTGGGAGCTGCTCTTTGCTACACTGGTGGGTGGTGCAGAATACTTTTCCATCAAGTGCCACCTGCTGGATGTGTTTTGTTACAGGTATTTATTAAAATATTTTTTTCACAGAATTCCTAAAAGAACTAA
>JAODAL010012898.1:0-93491 GCA_025379985.1 Phyllomedusa bahiana | reverse complement strand
ATATCTTTTTCAGGGAAGCCAGATACCCCAATGACCCGGGGAAATAAAACACCCGGGGCCAGATACCCAAAAGACCCGGGGGAATATTAACAGTTCACCCTGGGGGCCTAAGTACCCGAGCCGGGAAATTATACATTCAGGGGGGACCTAGAGTAGCCCAATAGGGGGGTTGGGGAATATCTAAACATTCAGGGGACCTAGAGGAGCCCAATAGAGTCTGGGAATATCTATACAGTCGGGACCTAGAGTAGCCCAATAGAGCCTGGGGAATATCTATACAGTCAGGGGGACCTAGAGTAGCCCAATAGAGCCTGGGGATATATCTATACAGTCAGCCTGGGGACCTAGAGTAGCCCAATAGAGCCTGGGGAATATCTATACAGTCAGAGGGACCTAGAGTAGCCCAATAGAGTCTGGGGAATATCTATACAGTCAGCCCTGTGATCCAAGCCGGGCTCTGGCTACTTTACATTGTATCACTTAGGGGTGTACTCACTTTTGTGGTCTCTTAGGGGCAGGGGCGTTGTTAGGGTCCCAATACATCCGGGGGCCCGGGCCCTTTGGTTATGTTCACACGGCTTATTTCGGCGAGTATGGTACACACCGCAATACGCTCTTTGTTTTGGAACCACACGCTGCTCCCCCTGTTCATACAATACGACATGTAATTCATAGGTCTCTAGGAGAGCTATGAATTACCTTAATTGCAGTGCGCATATCGGGCGTATTGAAGCGCAAATACGCGGAGAAATGCGCCCCGCAATTTACGCAGTGTGAACATATATTCATACACACACACACTCAGACACACACACTCAGACACACACACACTCAGACAGACACACACACACTCAGACAGACACACACACACTCAGACACACACACACTCAGACACACACTCAGACACACACACTCAGACACACACACTCAGACACACACACACTCAGACACACACACTCAGACACACACACTCAGACACACACACACACAGACACACACACACACACTCAGACACACACACAGACACACACACACTCAGACAGACACACACACACTCAGACACACACACTCAGACACACACACACTCAGACACACACTCAGACACACACACACTCAGACACACACACACACTCAGACACACACACACACACACACACTCAGACACACACACACACACACACACACACACTCAGACA
This sequence comes from Phyllomedusa bahiana, assembly GCA_025379985.1. Taxonomy (NCBI): domain Eukaryota; kingdom Metazoa; phylum Chordata; class Amphibia; order Anura; family Hylidae; genus Phyllomedusa; species Phyllomedusa bahiana. The sequence continues at coordinate 92,295 of JAODAL010012898.1, read as the reverse complement.
CACACACACACTCAGACACACTCAGACACACACACACTCAGACACACACACTCAGACACACACACACACACACACTCAGACACACACACTCAGACACACACACACACACTCAGACACACACACTCTCACACACACAGTCAGACACACACACACTCTCACACACACACTCAGACACACACTCAGACACACACACACTCACACACTCATACACACACTCTCACACACACACACACACACACACTCAGACACACTCAGACACACACACACTCAGACACACACACACTCAGACACACTCACACACACACACACACACTCAGACACACACACACACTCAGACACACACACTCAGACACACACACTCAGACACACACACTCACTCAGACACACACACACACTCAGACACACACACACTCACTCAGACACACACACACACTCACACACACACACACACACACTCAGACACACACACACACACACACACACTCAGACACACACACTCAGACACACACACTCAGACCCCACCCCAGACACACAAAACACAAAACACACTCAGACACACCCCACACACACTCAGAACACACACACTCAGACACTCAGTACAGTTCACATTCATGAAGATATTGTTGTTTCCCTCCTATTACACTCTGTAGTCCTGGTCTCTGCAGGGAGGCTCCTCACTCACTGGAGACCTCCGGGATGTGGGCACCTGTAGGAGCTGCTGGAGCCATGAGGACAGGGCACTGCAGCTGCAGGAGATGCTCTGGAGCAGAGATCACAGCAGGGGGGCGGAGCAGAGATCACAGCAGGGGGCGGAGCCTCTCACTGCCAGACAGTGTGCTGTGCCCTGGATCTTCCTGCCTCTGGCAGTGTGAGCAGCCTGCGCCCCTCCTCCCTCCTCAGCCCTGTCACCTCCTGCAGTCGCCTCCCTCCCTCCCTGCACCTAGCAACCATCCAGAGCACGGACACACAGCTCAATAGAATGTCGGCGCTGCAGGCCCGCAGCCCGGAGCCGGCAGTCTGAGACTCGGGGCACAGGCAGCTTTGTTCGGGGCTTGTGCCCCGAATAAACCTGCCTAGCGACGCCCCTGCTTAGGGGTGTCCTCACTTTTGTCCCCATAGACATTGATGCTGTGTGTTCTTCCCCCTGTGATACAAGCCGGGCACCGACTACTGTACATTGTATCACTTAGGGATGTCCTCACTTTTGCTGTCCCTTGGGGGTGTCCTCACTTTTTTTCCCCATATACATTGATGCTGTGAGTTCTTCCCTGTGATACAAGCCGGGCACTGACTACTTTACAATGTATCAAAGTCTCAGAATCCTCAGTGTTATTCCATAAAAAGATAGAATACAATATTTAAAAAAATGGGAGGGGTGTATTTACTTTTGTTATTTACCGTATATTACCCCGTAGGGCTTGTTCACACGACGTTTTTGTGATCTGTTTTACGGATCCGTTTTACGGATCCGCAAAACGGATCTTACATTGCTTACAATGGCAAAAGCGCATCACTGTTCACACGAGTGATCGCCAATGCGCTTTTCGCGATCCACTTTTCGAATCCGTTTTAAGAATTGACATCTTGCGTTTTACGCAAGAGAAATCCCCATAGGAAATAATGGGGTGCGTTTTTGGCATCCCAAAAGTGGATCCAAATGCGCAGCATACATTTGGGTGCGTTTTGGATCCGCTTTCGATGCCAAAAACGCATCCGTAAAACGCATTGGATTTAAAATAAATATAAAATTTGAATATTCTGTTTGGGTTATATTTAGTTTATAACTGATTTAGTTTATAAATGATTGTTATTAATTAATTTACATGGGGGGGGTTTGAAAAACTAATTGGTTGAATTTTTTAAAAATAGGGGGGGGGGGCGCGCAGGTTCTAAAAACATAGGTGTATGTACAGTTGATTGACACTAGGTAAAAAAAGGTTTTTTTCTTGGTCATTGATAGGTTATATTATATTTAAATTGCAGTTTGATAGGTCGATTTAAATAAAGCATTGAAAAAACGGATCCAAAAAACGGATCCATAAAACGCATGTAAAACGCATCCAATAAAGGATCAGCTGTTGCGTTTTCTGGATCCGCTTTTTGGATGCAGTTTGCATCCAGTTTTCGCAGGTTAAAAACGGATCCGTAAAACGCATCCAAAACGTCGTGTGAACAAGCCCTTAAGCTGAACACCTGAACAGTACCTAATGACCAGAACATTTTTTTTGTTTTTGCCTCCTCGCGTTTTAACAGTTGTAACTTTTTTATTTTTTCAATGACGCAGTTGGATGAGGCCTCGTTTCATTCGAGACAATTTGTACTTTATGGGGGAATAGTTTAATTCCGCTAATAAATAAAATTGCAGAATTTTTATTTTATTTTATTTATTTTTTTATTTATTTATTTATTTTTACACCATTCACATTTCACACTTAATAACTTTTTAGGTTAATTCTACAGGTTATTGCGGTCGTGTGGATACCTAATATGTGTAAGTTTTTTGTGTGTGTAATATATGCACAATTATTTTTTATTACGTATTTATTTTTATTTTTATTTATTTTTTTTATTCATTTTTTTACACTTTTTCTGTTTTTTTTTTTTACTTTTTTTTAAAATCCCATGAAGGTAGAAATGTTTTACATTTTTTTTTTTTTTTTTACACTTAGTAATGTCATAGAATATTCATATATGATAATATATTATAATCTGTGTCACTTTGACACAAGCAGTGATCAGGACACCACACAGTTTGTCCTGGTCACTGGCTTCATACACACAGCCCTGGGGCTACTCTAGGTCCGCAGGGCTGACTGTGCAGCCGTTCCCCGGGCTCTGTTGGGTCACCAGGTATTCCGATCACCCGACAGAGCAGGGGAACCCTTTGATTGCGCTTCGGTAACGCACCGCTGCAATCAAAGGGTTAAAGCATCGGGTTGCGGAGGTTTCCTCCGCTCGCCAGGGATGCTTGCGGGCGGGAAAGCTCTCAGCACAAGTACAGCGCCCGGAGCCACAAACCCCGATGTCTGTAGCGACAGCTAAAGTCGGCGGGCGGTCGTTAAGGGGATAATGGGAGGGGTGTACTATCTTTTGTGAGATACTGTATATAATGGGAGTGTACTTACTTTTTTTAGATACTGTATATAATGGGAGGGGTGTACTGACTTTTGTAGGACACTGTATAGGGTAATATGATAGAGGAGAAGAGCTGAGCTCTCTATAATGTAAAGTAGAGCCATGTTTATTAGCAGCATCATGTATAACAATGACAAAATCCCATAAACACGAATATTTGACGGCTACATTTCCATCCTCTGTGTTTTTTTGCAATTCCAATTAAATCTTCAAGGCTGCTTAGAATAAAACAGGTTTCATCTCAATCATTGCCCAACACAAAACAGGAGATGAATTATAAATGACCTGACATTAAGCTGACATTAAAAGAGTCAATCTCGTTCGCCTCCTCACCGGGGATAAATGAAGATACTTTGTAGCACTGACTGTGTTGCACTTTGATGGGCTCTGCTGTAAGTTGGACATTTTGCTAGAAACTGTTGCACCCTCCAGTCCTAATAAGAAACCATCTACCGTGTTTCCCCAAAAATAAGACATCCCCCGAAAATAAGACATCCCCTGAAAATAAGACATCCCCCGAAAATAAGACATCCCCTGAAAATAAGACATCCCCCGAAAATAAGACATCACCTGAAAATAAGACATCTCCTGAAAAGAAGACATCCCTGGAAAAAAGCGATCCCCGAAATAAACACCCCCGGGGAAAAAAAAAATTCTGTAAATAAGAGGGGGCGTGGGGGGGGTTCCGTAAATAAAAGGGGCATTCCCTAGAAAATAAGAACTTACTATTTTGAAAATAAGAATTTTAAGGAAAATAGCATCCTTTGAAATAAATAAGACATCATGTTTTTAAAAAAGACATTCCCTAAAAAATAAGGACTTTTCCCCGAAAATAAAATCCCCCAGAATAAACAGTTGATTACTTTTCCCCAAAAAAAAATTTTTCCCAAACTGAAAAAAGACAGTCCACGAAAATAAGAATTTCCTGATTTGACATCCTCTGAAAAATAAAGTTCATCCCCTAATAAAAAACATCCCCCAAAAATAACATCCCCCGAAAATAAGACATCCCTGAAAATAAGCATCCCCCGAAAATAAGCATCCCTTTGAAAAAAAGACATCCCTGAAAAAAGACATCCCTGAAAATAAGATTTCCCCCAAAAATAGACATCCCCTAAAAATAAGACATCCCCGAAAATTAAGACATCCCCAAAAATAGACATCCCTGAAAATAAGACATCCCTTGAAAAAAAGACTTTCCCCTGAAAATAAGATATCCCCTGAAAATAAGACATCCCTAGAAAATAAGGCATCCCTTGAAAATAAGACATCCCTTGAAAAAAAGACATTCCCTGAAAATAAGACATTCCCGGAAAATAAGACATCCCCCGAAAATAAGACATCCCTCGAAAATAAGACATCCCTCGAAAATAAGACATCCCTTGAAAAAAAGACATTCCCTGAAAATAAGACATCCCCTGAAAATAAGACATCCCTCGAAAATAAGACATCACCTGAAAATAAGACATCCCCAGAAAATAAGACATCTTACGAAAATAAGACTCCCCTCGAAAATAAGACATCCCTTGAAAATAAGACATCCCCTGAAAAAAAAACATCCCCCGAAAAAAAATAAAAAAGGACATCCCCCAAAATAAGAAAAAAAATGCTCGAAAATAAGCATCCCCCTGAAAATAAGACATCCTCGAAAAAAAACATCCCTGAAAATAAGACTCCCCGAAAATAGAATCCCCTGAAATAAGACATCCCGGAAAATAAGACATCCCCCGAAAATAAGACATCCCCTGAAAATAAGTCATCCTCTGAAAATAAGATCTAATGCGATTTTCTTCAAGCTTACAAATATAAGGCCTCCCCTGAAAATAAGACCTAGCGGCCATCACTGCTACAAGAGCACCTATCACCTCCACACAAATTGATAGTAGATGAAATTATAAGACTTCTAAAATACATGTCATTAACAATCCAGAGGATTTAGCTCAGTATTAGGGTATGTTCACATGATGTTTTTCAGATCCGTCTTTTGATCCGTTTTTCAGACCCAAAGCGGATCCAAAAAAACGTATCTAACAATGTGCAGTTTGTAATACTAAAACCACTCAACATTCTAAAATAAACTATCTAAAACATTTATAAATTTATTATTAAAAACTTCTATAATTTCTATAAGCACCCAATGTATACTAAAAAACTGCATTCAATACACATAAAAAGTGATTTATAAGATTAAACACATGTAAAATGCTGTCATAGCGCCCTCTATTAGGCTTCCTCTGAAACACATGTAAAATGCTGTTATAGTGCCCCCTATAAGGCTTCCTCTGAAACACATGTAAAATGCTGTTATAGTGCCCTCTATTAGGCTTCCTCTGAAACACATGTAAAATGCTGTTATAGTGCCCTCTATTAGGCTTCCTTTGAAACACAACTTTAAATGTTGTTAGCTCCCCCTAGCGGGCTTCCTAACGTAGGTCATTAGGTTACTAAAGTTCAAACAGTTCTTCTAGATCAGGGGTCTGATAAATGCATGATGGGACTTGTAGTTTCCCAACAGCTGGAGGGCCGCAGTTTGAGACCCCTTTTCTAGATCAAATGAGACCTCTAGGGGCCTTACATACATACTCTATATTGAAAAACGGATCCAAAAAATGCATCCAAAAATGCATGCAAAATGCATCAAAAAAAGCATCTGCAGCTGTGTTTTTGGATACGTTTTTTGGATGCAGTTTCTCTTCTGGCAAAAACGGATCCAAAACGTCGTGTGAACATACCCTTACAGGGAGAAGGCTTTTACTTTCAGGAGATCCTACAGGAAGCTGTGGAACATACCAACTGTGCAGGGGGAGCTGAGGGCATAGCTGCTTGTGCAGGGTGATCGGAGTCTCTCACTACATATACTGCAGGCACAGCACACTGAGGACATAGTGTGACTGAGGTTACCTGTTGCTTCAGAGTTTGGCTGGTTCTGCTGATGTTTGTGACGACAGGACTGCAGTATATTAATAAATTATGATTTTTTTTTTGTCCAACAATAAATGTGAATTCAGGTTCATGGAAAAATAAGACAACCTCTGAAAATAAGGCCTAGTGCATCCTTAGGAGCAAACATTAATATAAGACACGGTCTTATTTTCGGGGAAACAGGGTATTTGTAGCCTCCTTCCTCTCCTGCTCCAATTGGTCTGTAATCAGTCTGTAACTCTGTCTACTGGCAACTACCAAGCAGATCCTAATGATGTTCTAGTCTTGCAAATCATGCTGGTGATTAGTGTTGATCAAAGAGGGCCCTGTCCGGTTAAACACTTTTTTTAACCAAACCTATGAAAAAAATTCAGTTTTGGGGTGTCCTGAACCTGAATTTTTTATCTAACCCTATTGCTTATGCTAACTATAACCTTAACCCTATCCCTTAGTTAAACAGCCTGGAGCTATACCGTCAATTCCCTGGAGCAAGACGAGACCCGGAGTGACACTGACAGATAAGTAGAAGAAGAAGAATATCAAGAATAAAAATTTAAAATATTATTATTATTATTATTATTGTATTAGAAATCTAATTCTAATTATAATTATGTAATAATAAAAATAATATATTTATTCTTAATAAAAATAGCAACAACAACAATAATAATAATAGCAAAAAATATATATATATTATTATTATTATTACTATTATTATTATGACCATTATTATTTACATTATACAGGCAGTCCTCGACTTACAACGTCAAACTTACATCTGTCCCTTAGTTACAGAGACTTATGGGGTATGCTGGCACTTGTAGTTCCATGTTCCACAGCCAGATAAGACCTGTGGAATGACAAGTTCCAGCATGCCACAGAGACACATTTGGTGAAAAAGAGGTGAAATCTTCACAGTGGAACAGACAGCAAAACAAATGTAAAAACCTTTCCTTGCACGATCCAAAACTAAAAAAAAAAACTTTTTTTGCTGGAGTAAAAATAATAATAATAATCACTATTATTAATATTACTATTATAAATATTATTACAAATGTATCATTATTATTATAATTATTATTATGTTATTATTATTTTAAAATTGGTAATAATATTTACTATAGAAATATTAATACTAATTATTATGGTTTTTATTACTTATTATTTTTATTATTATATCATTATTATATATCTATTTGTTTATTATTATTTTTTTTATGTTTATTATAATTATTATGTTTATTATTTTATTATTATTATATCATTATTTTTTATATTGTATTTATTTTATTATTTTTTATTATCATTATTGTATTATATTTTATTATTATTATATAATTATTATTATTTTTATCATTATTATCATTATTATTATTTCATATATTTATTATTATTATGTTTATATTATTATTATGTTTATTATCATTATTTTATTTTTATTATTATTATTTCTATATTATTATTATTATTATTATTATTATCATTTATTTGTATTATTATTATTATTATTTTTATTATGTTTATTATAATTATTATGTTTATTATTATTTTTATTATCATTATTATTTCTATTATATATTATTATTATTATTATTATTATTATTATTATTATATTATTATCATTATTATTATTTCTATTATATATTATTATTATTATTATTATTATTATTATTATTATTATTATTATTATTATTACTATTTTATGCTCTCAGTATCTGCAATTCGTTTTTATCTCTCTCAGCAATCACCAGCTTTAATAAATATCAAATTCTCCCTCCTCGCAATAGATTTCAAGTTTGCTGTCAAGTTGCCAAATATTTCACTGAAAATCTTCTGGAAGTTCCAGCTCAGGGAAACCGCTTTGTGTTCGCTAACAAGAGCGCTATTTGCATATAAATTAAAAGGGGGGGGGAAAATCGGGGAGACTGATTTAAAAGATATGAAAAGTCAATCTTCTATTCTGTGAAAAAAATCCTTTTCCTGGGATTGATAGGGTTTCATTTTCTCCTCACAGCGACCACCTGCCCCTTTCCAAGGAAGAGATGTATTTTTCGAAAAACCCAGCAGATGAAAAAAATAATGTTTTCCCCGGGGGGGGGAAGGGGGGGGGGGGGGGGGGCGGGGTTAATTTAAATTTTATTTTGTATCCTTTAAAGATTGATTTGGAACCATTTAATTTTATGATAAAAAAAATTTTTTTGCTCCATACAGTTCAATTTTTTTTTCACTTCGTGAAAAACTGTTTTTCCCAAAGAAATTTGCTCTTTAACCCGGGGGGAGACTTGGGTGCATGATTGTGAGGAAGAAATCATATTTCAGATGTGGAATGTAGCAGTAATGGTTATTAGGAGGAGATATGGCGAGGTGTGAAATCAAGTGCAATTTACAGCGAGGGCAAGGTAAGTGCTTTAACCCTCGGATTCCCGGTGTCTGGAATCAGACTGTGTATTGTGGATTCAGTGACTAAAAATACAAACTCAAGCCTAAGCCTAAATAGGGACTAGGGTCAGCCATTTTTTTTACTGAGCTTGAATGGGATAACTTACCTGTTCTCCCAGCGTTGTCCGATATCACTTTCAGTCCAATGTCATCTATTTTAGAGCATCTCATGGACCAACGACTCTCCCAGCGAACTGTGCCACGGGGCAGTCAACCAGGCCTCGAAGAGCAGTAAGGTCTAGGCTCTAACCCCAAATGGCATCACTGCAGACAGATAGGGTTTACGGCTGCCAGCTGCAGTTACCAGCTCTGTCCCTAGAGCAGTCTCAATGAACCGTTTAGCTGCCACAATCAACTGTCATCGTGGCATCTAAGAGAAAGACAGAAGGAGGGCTCCCTCTTACTCATAGCAGCCATGGCACGATCGTGGCCTGAAGAATCAACTCTACTGGTGGGCCCCAAGAATCAACTCCACTGGTGGGATCCCAAGAATCAACTCCACTGGTGGGCCCAAGAATCAACTCCACTGGTGGGCCCCAAGAATCATCTCCACTGATGGGCCCCAAGAATCATCTCCACTGGGGGGCCCAAGAATCAACTCACTGGTGGGCTCCAAGAATCATCTCCATGGTGGGCCCCAAGAATCAACTCCACTGATGGGCCTCAAGAATCAACTGCACTGGTGGGCTCCAAGAATCATCTCCACTGGTGGGCTCCAAGAATCATCTCCACTGGTGGGCCCCAGGAATTAACTCCACTGGAGGGCCCCAGGAATCAACTCTACTGGTGGGCACTAAGAACCAACTCTACTGGTGGGGCCCAAGAATCATCTCCACTGGTGGCCCCAAGAATCAACTCCACTGATGGGCAATAAGAACCAACTCTACTGGTGGGCCCCAAGAATCAACTCCACTGGTGGGCCCCAAGAATAAGCTCCACTGGTGGCCCCAATAATCATCTCCACTGGTGGGCCCCAAGAATCAACTTCACTGGTGGCCCCAATAATCATCTCCACTGGTGGGCCACAAGAATCAACTTCACTGGTGGGATCCAAGAATCATCTCCACTGGTGGGCCTCAAGAATTAACTCCACTGGAGGGCCCCAGGAATCAACTCTACTGGTGGCCCCAAGAATCAACTCCACTGGTGGGCCCCAAGAATCAACTCCACTGGTGCCCCAAAGAATCAACTCCACCGGTGGACCCCAAGAATCATCTCCACTGGTGGCCCCAAGAATAAACTACATTGGTGGACCCAAAAATAATCTCCACAGGTGGGCTCCAAGAATCATCTCCACTGGTGTGCGCCAGGAATCAACTCCACTGGAGGGCCCCAGGAATCAACTCTACTGGTGGCCCCAAGAATCAACTCCACTGGTGGGCCCTAAGAATCAACTCCACTGGTGCCCCCAAGAATCAGCTCCACTGATGGACCTCAAAAATCATCTCCACTGGTGCCCCCAAGAATAAACTACATTGGTGGACCCAAGAATCATCTCCACTGGTGGGCTCCAAGAATCATCTCCAATGGTGGGCTCCCAAGAATCAACTCCATTGGAGGGCTCCAAAGAATCAACTCCACTGGTGAGCCCCAAGAATCAACTCCACTGGTGGCCCCAAGAATCAACTCCACTGGTGGCCCCAAGAATCAACTCCACTGGTGGCCCCAAGAATTAACTCTACTTGTGGACCCCAAGAATCAACTCTACTGGTGGACCCCAGGAATCATCTCCACTGGTGGGCCCCAGGAATCATCTCCACTGGTGGGCCCCAAGAATCATCTCCACTGGTGGGCCCCAAGAACTGACTCTACTGGTGGGCCCCAAGAAATAACTCCACTGGTGTGGCCCAAGAATCAGCTCCACTGTAGTTCCCATGCCCCCCAGTCCAACACTAGCAGTCTGTGTCCACCCCTGCTGGTTGTAGCTATAATTAAGCAGTGGTAGTATATGGTCCCAATCTTTGCCACCTTAGGGGACCCAAAAGCTCCTCTGCCACATAAGAAGACAGCAGTATTAAAAACGATAGGCTGGGACACTGTTGCCCTTTTTACATTAGGGCCAGAGAGCGTCAAGTTATTCCTCCATCTGAATGTGTTTTCACAAACAAGTCAAGTTTTACTGTTGTACTTTTTTTTAAAACCTGTCAGAAGTAAAAAATAAAAAAGAGCAGATTTTAAGAACCGAAAATAATGACTGCCTCCCACCACCGCCATGAAACCCTCCCTAATTACATCCAGGGGCGCCGGGCTCGGTGACACAAGTAGACGCATGAGAGACGATAGAACTTCAATCCGGAGCTCGCGGAGCACAATGTACAACCTCGCACTGAGGAAGTTTTAGATAAAAGCGTCGCATCCAGACACAACTCTGAAAGTTGGAGAAGAGTTTACAGCAAACAAGATCAATTGTTAACGCTGCGGCAACAAATCCACATCGGGGGGGTTTTAATGAGGAGGTAAAGTGACATTCGGTTTGCAGCCCTCGTTATTTGTTATTGTCGGTTCTTTTGATGTTCATTTATTATCTTTATCTTTGTTTGTGGAAGGAATTCATTGTATAAATCCATTCAAAAATATTTAATCCCTGACGCCTGAGAAGGCCTTAAAGGGGTCGTCTCACTACAGGGATCGCTACCTTTTATGTTAAAGATCTTGCAAAAACAAGACACTTTGCAATATGTGTCCATTACCAGTGTCCTCCCTATTCCTAGATATCCCCTCTTGTATGGGCTGCATCAGCTCCTCAGGTCGCTATAGCTACAGACCTGCTCTATCTCTCCTGATAGGCTGCCAGCGCTGGTCGTTATAGCTACAGACCTGTTCAATCTCTCCTGATAAGCTGCAAGCACTGGTCGCTATAGCTACAGACCTGTTTGATCTCTCCTGATAGGCTGCCAGCACTGGTCGCTATAGCTACAGACCTGTGATCTCTCCTGATAGGCTGCCAGCACTGGTTACTACAGCTACAGATCTGTTCAATCTCTCCTGATAGGCTGTCAGCGCTGGTCTCTATAGCTACAGACCTGTTCTAACTCTCCTGATAGGCTGCCAGCACTGGTCGCTATAGCTACAGACCTGTGATCTCTCCTGATAGGCTGCCAGCACTGGTTACTACAGCTACAGATCTGTTCAATCTCTCCTGATAGGCTACTAGCGCTGGTAGCTATAGCTACAGACCTGTTCTATCTCTCCTGATAGGCTGCCAGCACTGGTTGCTATAGCTACAGACCTGTTCAATCTCTCCTGATAGGCTGCCAGCACGGGTCACTATAGCTACAGACCTGTTTGATCTCTCCTGATAGGCTGCCAGCCTGGTCGCTATAGCTACAGACCTGTTCTATCTCACCTAATAGGCTGACCACCTGATCAAAGTCGAACCAAGTATAGGAGTAGTAATAGGCAGTTGGTCTCCCCTGAAGGCGCCCACTGGTCGCTAAGCACGGGGCCTGGCTTCTACTGAGCCTAGGGAACCAGTAACCCCCCCTGAATTCAAAGTGAAACCAAGAAAACAGGACTGAGGTGAGAGGAATCAAGGCAGTGAAACAACCCCTTTTATAATCAACAAAATTCCATAGTTTTTGCCTACATGGGTTTCAATGGTCGTAACTTTTTCAAAAAGTGGCGCTTTTCTATGAGGACTTGTTTTATGCGGGAGAAATTGCATTTTTGGGGCCATAGTTTTAGTTTACACCAGCGTAGAGTCATATTTTAGGGAAAGGTCATAGGGTGATGTCAGGGATAGAGGTTCCATCGTTAGGGATAGTCAAAGGGTGAGTTTTTGAGGGATGACACAGGGACAGTTAGCTAGGGTTAGCTAGGGACAGTTAGCTAGGGACAGTTATGACTCCTCCGCTCCTGGAGTATACATGTATTCAGTTCTCCACCAAACCATGAAATATCTACCTCCGCTATGACTGACTATGCTTCATTTTGCCTCTTCATTTGTTGTTTGGAGTCCACCAACTTAGAGTCATATTTCAGGGAAAGTTGCTAGGGTGACGTTATGGATAGAGGTTCCAGTGTTAGGGATAGTCAAAGGGTGAGTTTTTGGGATATAACAAAGGGACAGTTCTGACTTCTCTGCTCCTAGATTGTACCTACAATCAGCTCTCCACCAAACCATGCAATGTCTACCTGTACCATGGCTGACTCTTCTACTGGTTGTTTTACTAATATGCTTCATTTTGCCTCTTTATGTGACGGCTCGTGAACATATAGTGTTGCTTGCTGTTGTTTGGAGTCCACCTGCTTAGAGTCATATTTCTAGGTAGTCAATAGTTATCTTAGGGTGCAAAGGGGGGTTTTGAGGACGGGAATTGTAGGGAAGAGATAAAAAAAAAACAATGGTGCTAGTATGCGTTCAGTGGCTATGAGGTATCCAGTGTTAGGGATAGTCAAAGGGTGAGTTTTTGAGGGATGACACAGGGACAGTTAGCTAGGGACAGTTATGACTTCTCCGCTCCTGGAGTGTACATGTATTCAGTTCTCCACCAAACCATGAAATGTCTACCTCCGCTATGGCTGACTATGCTTCATTTTGCCGCTTCATATGATGGCTGATGAACGTATAGTGCTGCTAGTTGTTGTTTGGAGTCCACCGAGGGGGGAGATAATTCACAAGTCACTTTCTAGCGGCGTATACGCGCCGCTAGCAGTGATTGTCTATGGGCCGGCGAGGTGCCGGCCCCCCGCTCGCTCCCCCGCGCCCACCCCCCCCCAGGTGACCCGGCGTAACAGCGGGGCGGAATTAAGCCCCCGAGTTAAACCATGTGAACATAGCCTTATAGTCAAAGGGTGATTTTTTGAGACATAATATAGGGACAGTTCTGACTTCTCTGCTCCAGGAGTGTACATGCATTCAGCTCTCCACCAAATCATGCAATGTCTACCTCTGTTGGGGCAATACCTTCTAATGAGTTGCTTTACTGATACGTTTTTGCATAGGGGCCAAATGTTTCCTTTCAGGGCAGATTGGTTCATGCCTTTTGGGCGCCATATTTCTCTGGATAAATAGGAATAAAGGTCTAAATTTACCTGTACCCCTCTGTTAGTCCAATTACCATTCCCCTGCTTGGTTGAACTTGATGGACCATACCATGTCATTACACTATGTGCAGTCACCTCACACAGGCTGCACCCATCCAAGTCTTGTCCTAAATACGACTTCAATTAGCAGAGACATGCTAACACACAAGCAGAATGATAGGGGAAAGTATCTGCAGCTCCTTTATGGGGATGACCTCTCTGTGTCAGCACCAGAGGGACCATACTGGACATCAGGCCGCTGTCTGTGTAATGAGCATGCTGCTAGAGGCTGAAAGCTTTATTTCCTCAGTGCTAGGGGCTGGCAGATAACCAGGAGCTGAGGAGAAGGATTTAAAGGGGTTTTCTCACTACAATGATTCACTTTCAATATGTAGGAACAAGTAAATGAAGTCTTTTTTCTAAAAATATTGACATTGGGTGTTGCAAAATCTTGGTGATCGGAGCCTCGTAAATCGTTGCCTGTTCCCCCTCTATACACTCGGTGGCAAGAAAACCTCTCAGAATGTCTTACAATTTATACCCACCAGGCCAGCGCACCACACAGCACAGCAATAAGGGATATGTGTGTAGGCAGCCTATCAAACCTTCTATACCCATCAAGCTAGCGCACCGCACAGGACAGCAACAAGAGATATGTGTGTAGAAAGCCTATCACTTCTTTTATAACCACCAGGCCAGCGCACCACACAGGACAGCATTGAGGGATATGTGTGTAGACAGCCTATCACATCTTTTATACCCATCAGGTCAGCGCACCACACAGGACCGCAATGAGGAATATTTGTGTAGACTGCCTATCAAACCTTTTATACCAACCATTCCAGTGCACCCCACAGGACAGCAATGAGGATTATGTGTGTAAACTGCCTATCAAACCTTTTCTACCCACCAAGCCAGCACACCACACAGGACAGCATTGAGGGATATGTGTGTATACAGCCTATCACATCTTTTATATCTACCAAACCAGCATAGTACACTGGACAGCAATGAGGAATATGTATGTAGACAGCCTATAACATATTTTATATACACCAAGCCAGCGCACCACACAGGACAGACCTAAAGTTGATTGGTGCCTTATAAATGGTTGGTCGTTCCCTCTCTATACACTCGGAGGCAAGAAAAACTCTCAGAATATCTTACCTTTTATACTCACCAAGCCAGCGCTCCACACAAGACAGCAATGAGGGATATGTGTGTAGACAGCCTATCACATCATTTATACCCACCAGGCCAGTGTACTACACAGGACAGCAATGAGGGATATGTGTGTAGACAGCCTATCACATCTTTTATACCCACCAAGCCAGCGCACCACACAGGACAGCAATGAGGAATATGTGTGTAGAAAGCCTATCACATCATTTATACCCACCAGGCCAGTGTACTACACTGGACAGCAATGAGGGATATGTGTGTAGACAGCCTATCACATATTTTATACCCACCAAGCCAGTGCTCCACACAAGACAGCAATGAGGGATATGTGTGTAGACAGCCTATCACATCATTTATACCCACCAAGCCAGCGTACCACACAGGACTTCCTTCACGTACAAACGTTGAAACTAGAAAGTGGTCATAATAATGTGACAATTCTGTGTATTTTTTGCAACATCAACAGAAACATGATAACAATGAGCCGGAATGTTGTCACTAAGCTAACACTGTTGCAAAATCATGGGGGCCCTAAAGTTGATCGGAGCCTTATAAATCGTTGGCGGTTCCCTCTCTATACACTCGGAGGCAAGAAAACCTCTCAGAATATCTTACCTTTTATACTCATCAAGCCAGCACACCACACAGGACAGCAATGAGGGATATGTGTGTAGACAGCCTATCACATCTTTTATACCCACCAAGCCAGTGCATCACACAGGACAGCAACAAGAGATATGTGTGTAGACAGCCTATCACACTTTTATACTTATCATCCAGCACACTACACTGGACAGCAATGAGGGATATGTGTGTAGACTGCCAATCACATCTTTTATACCCACCAAGCCAGCGCACCACACAGGACTTCCTTCACGTGCAAACGTTGAAACTAGGAAGTGGTCATAATAATGTGACAATTCTGTGTATTTTCTGCAACATCAACAGAAACATGATAACAATGAGCCCGGAATGTTATGTCTCAGAAAAACTTGTTGCAAAATCGTGGGGGCCCTAAAGTTGATCGGAGCCTTATAAATGGTTGGCGGTTCCCTCTCTATACACTCGGAGGCATGAAAACCTCTAAAAATGTTTTACCCTTTATACTCATCAAGCCAGCACACCACACAGGACAGCATTGAGGGATATGTGTGTAGACAGTCTATCACATATTTTATACCCACCTCGCCAGCGCACCACACAGAAATGCAATGAGAAATATGTGTGTAGACAGCCTATCACATCTTTTATACCCACCATTCCAGTGCACACCACAGGACAGAAATGAGGGATATCTGTGTAAACTGCCTATCAAACCTTTTACACCCACCAAGCCAGCGCACCACACAGGACAGCAATGAGGATGTAGACAGCCTTTCACACTTTTATATCTATCAAACCAGTGCACTACACTGGACAGCAATGAGGGATACATGTGTAGACAGCCTATCAAACCTTTTATACCCACCAGGCCAGTGCACCACACCAGACAGCAATGAGGGATATATGTGGAGACAGCCTATCACACTATCACAGGACCGCAATGAGGAATACGAGTGTAGACTGCCTATCACATCTTTTTATACCCACCAACCCAGCGCACCACACAGGACAGCAATGAGGGATATGTGTGTAGACAGTTTATCAAACTTTTTTTACCCACCAAGCCAGCTCACCACACTGGACAGCAATGAGGAATATGTGTGTATACAGCCTATCACATCTTTTATACCCACCAAGCCAGCGCACCACACAGGACAGCAACGCAACAACGATGAATTTGTATGTAGACAGCCTATCACACTTTTATACCTATCATCCAGCGCACCACACAGGACAGCAATGAGGGATATGTGTGTAGACAGCCTATCAAACCTTTTATACCAACCAAGCCAACACAACACAGAGGACAGCAATGAGGAATTTGTATGTAGACTGCCTATCAAACCTTTTATACCCACCAGGCCAGCACACCCTATGGGAAAGCATGAGGGATATGTGTGTAGACAGCCTATCACATCTCTTATACCCACCAGGCAAGTGCACCACACAGGACTTCCTTCACATGCCAACGTTGAAAGTAGGAAGTGGTCATAATAATGTGACAATTCAGTGTATTTTTTGTTACATCAACAGAAACATGATAACAATGAGCCCGGAATGTTATGATTAAGTAAACGCTGTTGCAAAATCGTGGGGGCCCTAAAGTTGATCGGAGCCTTATAAATCGTTGGCGGTTCCCTCTCTTTACACTCGGAGGCATGAAAACCTTTAAAAATGTTTTACCCTTTTTATCATAAGCCAGCGTCCCCACAAACAGCATTGAGCGGTATCATGTGTTATGACAGTCTATCACATATTTTATACCCACCTCGCCAGCGCACCACACAAGACAGCATTGAGGGATATCTGTGTAAACTGCCTATCAAACCTTTTACCCCCCCCACGCCCGCGCACCACACAGGACAGAAATGAGGATGTACACAGCCATTCACACTTTTATATCCATTAAACCCGCGCAGTACTCTGGACATCAATGTGGTATATTTGTTTTTAAAGCCTATCACATCTTTTATACCCACCAGGCCAGCACACCACACAGGACAGCAATGAGGAATTTGTATGTAGACAGCCTATCACACTTTTATATCTATCAAACCAGCGCACAACACAGGACAGCAATGAGGGATATGTGTGTAGACAGCCTATCACATCTTTTATACCCCCACAGGCCACCACACAGGACAGAAATGATGGAATTTTATGTGACTGCTATCACACTTTTTAATCTTATCAACCACGCACTTACACTGGACAGAATGAAGGATATTGGGGGTAAGATAGCCTATCGCACCTCAAATACCCACCAAGGCAGCAAATTTTCCTCATTCTGCGTCCCAGTATGGTGCGCTTGCTTGTGGGTATATAAAGATTGTGATAGGCTTCTACCACATACCACCATTGCTGTGCCTGTTTTCTCCCGCGGTTCCGGGGTAAAAGGTTGTAGTAGTCTACACACATATCCGCCATTCTGGCAGGTGGGTATTATAAGAGTGATATCTGTCCTAGCACACACTATCCCGCATCAATGCTGGTCCTGTTGCTGCGCTTTTTGGTTTATCAAAAGAAAAGGGTTTGATAGTGTAGTCTACACACATATCCCTCATTGCCTGGCCCCGGGGTGGGTATATTAAGGAGTGATAGGCTGTCTAGCACACATATCCCTCATGCATGGTCCTGTGTGCTAGCGCTGTTTGGAGGTATAAAAGGTTTGATAGTTCACACACATATCCTCATTGCTGGCTGGTAGGTATATAAAGGAGTGATAGGCTGTCTGCACACATATCCCTCATTGCTGTCCTGTGTGCTGCGCTGGGTTGGTGGGTATAAAAGGTGTGATAGGTAGTCTACACACATATCCCTCATTGCTGGCCTGGTTGGTATAAAAGGAGTGATAGTCTGTCTGCACACATATCCCTCATTGCTGTCCTGTGTGCTGCGCTGGTTTGGTGGGTATAAAAGGTTTGATAGGTAGTCTACACACATATTCATCATTGCTGTCCAGTGTGGTGCACTGGCTTGATGGGTATAAAATGTTTGATAGGCTGTCTACACACGTGTTCCTCATTGCTGTCCTGTGTGCTGCGCTGGTTTGGTGGGTATAAAAAGTTTGATAGGTAGTCTACACACATATCCCTCATTGCTGGCCTGGTGGGTATATCAGGAGTGATAGGCTGTCTGCACACATATCCCTCATTGCTGTCCTGTGTGCTGCGCTGGTTTGGTGGGTATAAAAGGTTTGATAGGTAGTCTACACACATATCCCTCATTGCTGGCCTGGTGGGTATAAAAAATGTGATAGGCTGTCTACACACATATCCCTCATTGCTGGCCTGGTGGGTATAAAAAATGCGATAGGCTGTCTACACACATATCCCTCATTGCTGTCCATTGTGGTGCGCTGGCTTGGTAGGTATAAAGGTTCTGTCGGAGAAACTCAGCACAAATCATGAAGCCGTTTGGGCGGCGGCCAACCTTTTCGGAGCATATAGCGCCTCCAGTCCTAAAATCTCGGAAGGGATGCTCCTCGTGTTCCTCTACTCCTCCCTGGGCAGACATGAGCCATCAGCCGCTCCCTTTGTTACCCGCGGAGGTGAAATATGGTGAAAATAATTAATATTCCGCGGCCGCGCTCCCCATAATTAGGAGGCCAAAAGGCTGACAGTGATCGCTGCAAAGCCAGGTCCTAGGTCCTCAACGTAATGGGGAAATAAATTAAGGGAGCAGAACACATTGAAAATCCCGAATTCAGTCCCAGCTGGTGTCAGCAATAGACTCCTCTCTTCCGCTATTTTATCATTCACACTCGACTGATCTTTATGGAAATGACCGTCGCGGCGGCGAGGGCGACGAATAGGCCCCACTGAGGTGATGCTAATACCTATTCTTATCAAATAGGATCACCATGGAGCTAATCTTCTGCAAATTATTTCGGGGGAATTGACATTTCGTGGGCACATTAACATCTCCTTGAGAAAAGAAATAATTCATCCATCGAGGAGGGTGGGACGGGGGGCTGGTCCGCGGCCAACGGCGAGTTGGCGTTGATCAAAGCTTAAAAAAAAAAAAAAAAAAAACGGACATCCTATTTGGAACCAAAATAAGTCGGAATGTTCCAGACAGAGAATAGACGACTAATTAAAATGTGAAAAAAATCTAAAAAAAAAAAACAAACAAGGAGTCACTGAGCGGCTGAATGAGAGGTCGTCGCACGGTTGTAAATTCAGATTGTTTGCTTCTGTCAGTCTGTCTCGGAGGTCCCCGGAGCGCTGGACGCGGTCATTGGAAATTTGTCGGCGCTACAAACGTGCCAGTAATTGTAGCAAGATACAGAAACGGAGCTAAAAAAAATTCGGGTGGGGTTGCCATAGTTTTACATCAGGAAGCTTTGCAGTACTCCAGAACAGATAAAAAAAAGGATTAGTGTAGAGCCCTGGAGATCAGGGGATTTGGTTTGTTTGAGGGCGGCGACACCCATTTGGTCCTGCCTACCAGTGCTTTCTGTAGTCAGCTTTTTGATGACAGGGAGCACAGGAAACAGCTTTGTGTAGAGCACAGGAAACAGCTTTGTGTAGAGCCCAGGAAATCAGAGAATTTGATTTATTTGAGGGAAGTCATTGATGTCACACCCATTTAGTCCTACCCCCCCAGTGCTTTCTGTAGTCAGCTTTTTGATGACAGGGAGCACAGGAAACAGCTTTGTGTAGAGCACAGGATATCAGAGGATTTGGGGTTTTTTTTGAGGGAAGTTATTGATCTCACATCTCTATGGTCCTGCCTCCCGGTCCTTTCCATAATCAGCTTTTTGATGACAGGAAGCACAGGAAACAACTTTGTGTAGAGTGCAAGAGATCAGGGGGGTTGGTTTCTTAGACAGAAGCCATTGATGCCACACCCCTATGGTCCTGCCTCCCAGTGCTTTTAAGAGTCAGCTTTTTGATGAAAGGAAGTGCAGTAGTTCTCTATTAGAGGAAACAGCTCTGTGCAGAACTCAGGAGATCAGAGGATTTGGCTTCTTTGAGGGAAGTCATTGATGTCACACCCCTATGGTCCTGCCTCCCAGTGCTGTTGATGGTCGGCTTCTTGATGACAGGAAGCACAGGAAACAGCTTTGTGTAGAGTGCAAGAGATCAGAGCTTTGGTCTCCTTGAGGGAAGCCATTGATGCCAGATCTCTTTGGTCCTGCCTCTCTGTACTTTCTATAGTCAGCTTTTTGATGAAAGGAAGTGCAGTAGTTCTCTATTAGAGGAAACAGCTCTGTGCAGAACCCAGGAGATCAGAGGATTTGGTTCTTTGAGGGAAGTCATTGATGTCACACTCCTATGGTCCTGCCTCCCAGTGCTTTTAATAGTCAGCTTCTTGATGACAGGAAGCACAGGAAACAGCTTTGTGTAGAGTACAAGAGATCAGGGGTTTGGTTTCTTTGAGGGAAGCCATTGATGCCACACCACTTTGGTCCTGCCTCCCAGTGCTTTCAGTAGTCAGCTTTTTGATGACAGGAAGCACAGAAAACAGCTTTTTATAGCGTGCAAGAGATCAGGGGTTTTGGTTTCCTTGAGGGAAGCCATTGATGCCAGAATTTTGATGACAGGAAGCACAGTAGTTCTCTATTACAGGAAACAGCTCTGTGTTGAGCCCAGGATATCAGAGGATTTGGTTTCTTTGAGGGAATTCATTAATGCCACACCAATTTGGTCCTACCTCCCAGTGCTTTCAATAGACAGATTTTTGATGACATGAGGCACAGGAAACAGCTTTACGTAGAGTGCAAGAGATCAGGGGATGTGGTTTCCATGAGGGAAGCCATGGATGCCGCATCCCTATGGTCCTGCCTCCCAGTGGTTTCAATAGACAGATTTTTGATGACCGGAAGCACAGGAAACAGCTTTGTGTAGAGTGCAAGAGATCAGGGGTTTGGTTTCTTTGAGGGAAGATATTGATGCCACATCCATTTGGTCCTACCCCCCAGTGCTTTCAGTAGTCAGTTTTTTGATGACAGAAAGCACAGGAAACAGCTTTGTGTAGAGTGCAAGAGATCAGGGGTTTTGGCTTCCTTGAGGAAAGCCATTGATGCAATGGTCCTGCCTCCCAGTGGTTTTAATAGTCAACTTTTTAATGACAGGAAGCACAGAAGTTTTATATTACTGGAAAAAACTCTGTGTAGAGCCCAGGGGATCAGAGGATTTGGATTCTTTGAGGGAAGTCATTTATGCTGCACCCATTTGGTCCTACCTCCCAACACTTTCAGGAGTCAGCTTTTTGATGAAAGGAAGCACAGGAAACAGCTTTGTGTAGAGTGCATCTGGATCATTTTCGCCCTGGGCCCGGATCTATGTAGCCATTCTACCTAACATCTTACTTGTGCAATTACAACATCAATGTTTAGTTAGCACAGATAATTTCTATTAGCTTTTTGTTAGTTTTCTTCTAGTTTAGATTACTTTTTATCTTGTTTAGATCAGAACTGAATCTTTGCTGCCCTACACCGAGGCCTGTTTTTTTCCTTCCACCTAAAGAATTGCTTGTGCACTTATGGCATCAGTATTTCGCTAGCACAGATAATTTACACATATTTGTGTTACTTTTTACCTTATTTATAGCAGAACTTGATCTTTGCCGCCCTAGGTCCTGGCCTATGTGGCCTTTCCACACCAATAAACTAGTACTCGCTTGTACACTTATAACATCAACGTTTATTTGAGACAGATCATTTCTACTAGTTTTATGTTACTTTTTACCTTGTTCAGATCACAACTGGATCTCTGCCGCCCTAGGCCCTGGCCTATGTGGCCCCTTCACACCTATAGACTAGTAAATGTTACTGACTCTCTTGTGCACTTATAGCATCAATGTTTATTTGAGATAGATCATTTCTACTAGTTTTATGTTACTTTTTACCTTGTTTAGATCAGAACTAGATCTTTGCCGCCCCAGGCCCTGGCCTGTGTGGCCCTTCTACCTAACGACTTGCTTGTGCAATTACAGCATGGATGTTTAGTTCAGATAATTTCTATTAGTTTTGTGTTACTTTTTTTTAGTTTAGATAACTTTTTACCTTGTTTAGATCAGAACTGGATCTTTGCCGCCTTAGGCCCTGGCCTATGTGGCCCTTCCACATCTATAGACCAGTAAATGCTAATGACTCATTTATGCCTTTATAGCATCAATGTTTATTTGAGAAAGATAATTTATACTAGTTTTATGTTACTTTTTACCTTGTTAAGATAACAACTGGATCTTTGCCGCCT
This sequence comes from Phyllomedusa bahiana, assembly GCA_025379985.1. NCBI lineage: Eukaryota > Metazoa > Chordata > Amphibia > Anura > Hylidae > Phyllomedusa > Phyllomedusa bahiana. The sequence continues at coordinate 69,784 of JAODAL010012898.1, read as the reverse complement.
TAGGCCCTGGCCTATGTGGCCCTTCCACCTAAAGAATTGCTTGTGCACTTATGGCATCAGTATTTAGTTAGCACAGATAATTTCCACTTTTTTGTGTTACTTTTCATCTTGTTTAGATCAGAACTTGATCTTTGCCGCCCTAGGCCCTGGCCTGTGTGGCAATTCCACCTGACGACTTGCTTGTGCAATTACAGCATGAATGTTTAGTTCAGATAATTTCTATAAGTTTTGTGTTACTTTTTTCTAGTTTAGATTATTTTTTACCTTGTTTAGATCAGAACTGGATCTTTGCCGCCCTAGACCCTGGCCAATGTGGCCCTTCCACACCAATAAACTAGTACTCGCTTGTGCACTTATAACATCAATGTTTATTTGAGAAAGATAATTTATACTAGTTTTATGTTACTTTTTACCTTGTTCAGATCACAACTGGATCTTTGCCGCCTTAGGCCCTGGCCTATGTGGCCCTTCCACACCTATAGACTAGTAAATGCTAATGACTCACTTGTGCACTTATAGCATCAATGTTTACATGGAAAAGATCATTTCTACTACTTTTATGTTACTTTTTACCTTGTTTAGATCAGAATTGGATCTTTGCCGCCCTAGGCCCTGGCCTGTGTGGCCGTTCCACCTCAACAATTGCTTGTGCAATTACAGCATTAATGTTAGTTCAGATCATTTCTATTAGTTTTATGTTACTTTTTACCTTGTTCAGATCACAGCTGGCTCTTTGCCGCCCTAGGCTCTGGCCTGTGTGGCCCTTCCACCTGACGACTTGCTTATGCAATTACAGCATGAATATTTAGTTCAGATAGTTTCTATTAGTTTTGTGTTACTTTTTTCTAGTTTAGTTTATTGTTAACCTTGTTTAGACCAGAACTGGATCTTTGCTGCCTTAGGCCCTGGCCTATGTGGCCCTTCCACACCGATAAACTAGTAAATGCTAATGACTCACTTGTGCACTTATAGCATCAATGTTTATCTGGAGCAGATCATTTCTACTAGTTTTGGGTTACTTTTTTCTAGTTTAGATGACTTTTTACCTTGTTCAGATCTCAACTGGATCTTTGCCGCCCTAGGCCCTGGCCTGTGTGGCCCCTCCACACCTGTAGGCAAGTAAATGCTCATGACTCACTTCGGCACTTAGAGCATCAATGCTTATCTGGAACAGAAAATTTCTACTAGTTTTTTGTTACTTTTTACCTTGTTTAGATCAGAACTTGATCTTTGCCGCCCTAGGCCCTGGCCTGTGTGGCCCTACCACCTAAATATTTGCTTGTGCACTTATATCATAAGTATTTAGCTAGCACAGATAATTTCAACTTTCTTGTGTTACTTTTTACCTTGTTTAGATCTAAACTTGAACTTTGACGCCCTAGGCCCTGGCCTGTGTGGCCCTTCCACCTGACGACTTGCTTGTGTAATTAAAGCATGAATGTTTAGTTCAGATTATTTTTATTAGTTTTGTGTTCCTTTTTCTAGTTCAGTTTGATTTTTACCTTGTTTAGATCAGAACTGGATCTTTGCCGCCCTAGGTCCTGGCCTGTGTAGCCCCTCCACACCTAGAGGCAAATAAATTGCTAATAACTCACCTGTGCACTTATAGCATCAATGTTTACATGGAACAGATCATTTCTACTAGTTTTGTGTTACTTTTTACCTTGTTTAGATCTAAACTGGATCTTTGCCGCCTTAGGCCCTGGCCTGTGTGGCCCTTCCACCTCAATAATTGCTTGTGCACTTATCTCATCAGTATTTAGTTAGCACAGATAATTTCCAATTTTTTATGTTACTATTTACCTTGTTTAGATCAGAACTTAATCTTTGCCGCCCTAGGTCCTGGCCTATGTTCACACCTATAAACTAGTAAATGCTAATGACTCGCTTGTGCACTTATAGTATCTAGGCCCTGGCCTGTGTGGCCCTTCCACCTCAATAATTGCTTGTGCACTAATATCATCAGTTTTTAGTTAGCACAGATAATTTCCACTTTTTTATGTTAGTATTTACCTTGTTTAGATCAGAACTTGATCTTTGCCGCCCTAGGCCCTGGCCTTTGTGGCCTTTCCACCTAACAACTTGCTTGTGTAATTACAGCATGAATGTTTAGTTCAGATAGTTTCTATTAGTTTTGTGTTACTTTTTTCTAGTTTAGATTGATTTTTACCTTGTTTAGATCAGGACTTGATCTTTGCCGCCCTAGGTCCTGGCCTATGTGGCCCTTCCACATCTATAGACCAGTAAATGCTAATGACTCGCTTGTGCACTTATAGTATCAATGTTTATTTGAGACAGATCATATCTACTAGTTTTATGTTACTTTTTACCTGGTTCAGATTTTAACTGGATCTTTGCCGCCCTTGGTCCTGGCCTGTGTGGCCCCTCCACACCTATAGACTAGTAAATGCTAATGACTCACTTGTGCACTTACAGCATCAATGTTTAAATGGAAAAGATCATTTCTACTAGTTTTATGTTACTTTTTACCTTGTTCAGATCTCAACTGGATCTTTGCCGCCCTAGGCCCTGGCCTATGTGGCCCATCCACACCTATAGGCAAGTAAATGCTAATGACTTGCTTGTGCACTTAAAGCCTCAATTTTTATTTAAGACAGATCATTTCTACTAGTTTTTTGTTACTTTTTACCTTGTTTAGATCAGAACTTGATCTTTGCCGCCCTAGGCCCTGGCCTGTGTGGCCCTACCACCTAAAGATTTGCTTGTGCACTTATATCATCAGCATTTAGTTAGCACAGATACTTTCAACTTTTTTGTGTTACTTTTTACCTTGTTTAGATCTCAACTGGATCTGTGACGCCCTAGGTCCTGGCCTGTGTGGTCCTTCCACACCTATAGGCAAATAAATGCTAATGACTCACTTGTGCACTTACAGCATCAATGCTTATCTGGAATATAAAGTTCCTACTAGTTATCTGTTACTTTTTACCTTGTTTAGATCAGGACTTGATCTTTGCCGCCCCAGGCCCTGGCCTATGTGGCCCTTTCACACCTATAGGCAAGTAAATGCTAATGACTCGTTATTGCACTTATAGCATCAATGCTTATCTGGAACAGATAATTCCTACTAGTTATCTGTCACTTTTTACCTTGTTTAGCTGAGACCTGGATCCGTCCTCCGCTATACACCGGCACATGCTAACGACTCGCTTGTGCAGCCATAGCATCAATGTTTATCTGGAGCAGATCATTCCTACTAGTTTTATGTTACTTTTTACCTTTTTTATATCAGCAGCGCTTTGTCAAACAGACAGAAGACGCGATGTTAGATGTCAATAGCCGCCCGCTCGTACTGCAGGAACATATTTTATATCCAAATGCGCTGTTCAGCAAATCTTTAGCAATTTCAAGGCCGGGTATAGGGGTTATACAAATCATAACAGTCTGCTCAGCTATTGGGATTCATCAAGATGATGTAGTTCTGCAGTTACCGCTCGCGCTCACATAACAATTCTAAAGTGTGATCGCTGACTCCGGAGCAGAGTTATGAGGACTCAGCACTATCAGGACTCGTGCCGAGCATTGCTGTTCCCTGTATCCACAATATGCCCCGTTATATAGGGTTATACACTTTGTTGTAAATTTAAAAAGCTATTAGGAATGTGCCCCCCCCCCGCCCCGCCACCTCGACAACCCTCTTAAAAAGACTCCAGCAGCCAGTCAATGCCATAACAATTAAAGCATAAAACTAATTCCAGAGAGTGGAATATCTCTCCTTGGGGAGAGCAACATATAGGTGTGTAGAGATTCAAAACGTTTGCACTCCAAAAAGCATCTGCATATCACAAGGCATTATAGGAAAGGAGCTGAGAAGCTCGAGCGCCCTCTATTGGATGTAACAAATCCTCAATTTGCTTTTGACCCACTGAGTCTTTAGAAAGCAAAATTGATATTAGCCAAGCCAGCATCACCCAGCTGTTTTGGGGTTTTGCCCCTTATCAGTGCAGAGCAGAGCGATACTGGCTGGCTGGGTGGGAGGCAATGAGTGGCTCAGAAAGGGGAATATCTCTCCTTTCCCATAATGCCTTGTGATATGCAGATGCTTCATGGAGTGCAAAAGGCAATTTTGAATCTCCACACGCCTATATGGTGCTCTCCCCAAGGATATTATCCAAGCCATCTGCATACAGTAGCTGTTTCGGGGTTTTGCCCCTCATCAGTGCAGAGCAGAGCGATACTGGCTGGCTGGGTGGGAGGCAATGAGTGGCTCAGAAAGAGGATTACCTCTCCCTGGGGAGAGCACCATATAGGCGTGTGGAGATTCAAAATTGCGTTTTGCACTCCACGAAGCATCTGCATATCACAAGGCATTATGGGAAAGGAGCTGAGAAGCTCAAGTGCCCTCTATTGAATGTAAAAAATCCTCAATTTGCTTTTGACCCACTGAGTCCTTAGAAAGCAAAAGGGATATTAGACAAGCCAGCATCACCCATTCGCATACGGCAGCTGTTTTGGGGTTTTGCCCCTCATCAGTGCAGAGCAGAGCGATACTGGCTGGCTGGGTGGGAGGCAATGAGTGGTTCAGAAAGGGGAATATCTCTCCTTTCCCATAATTCCTTGTGATATGCAGATGCTTCGTGGGGTACAAAGGGCAATTTCGAATCTCCACACACCTATATGGTGCTCTCCCCAAGGAAAGAGATTCCCCTTCCTGAGCCATTCATTGCCTCCCACCCAGCCAGCCAGTATCGCTCTGCTCTGCACTGATGAGGGGCAAAACCCCGAAACAGCTGCTGTATACAGATGGGTGATACTGGCTTGGCTCATATCCCTTTTGCATTCTAAAGACTCAGTGGGTCAAAAGCAAATTGAGGATTTGTTACAGATAGAGGGCGCTTGAGCTTCTCAACTCCTTTCCCATAATAAAACTAATCCCAAAATACTGATACTAAAAAAAATTCAGATTTGCATTGATTGGACCATCACTATCTCAGGCTGTTCTAATATTTGCAAAAATTTAGGGTAACTAATAGTATTGCACAAATATGTCCCTGTTCGGTTTGACAGTGACACTTAGGATTAAGAGCTCCAGTAGCTCGAAACGCGTCAGGAGAATTCGCAGTTCTCTTATTTTAATGCATCCCAAGTAAAATATGTGATTTTATTCTTCAACATTTAAAGTCAGGTGGTGAACAAAACATTTTATTCTTCATTTTGACACTGGTTCGACCAAACTTGTAAGAAAAAAAAATCAAATTTGGGACGTCTCCACTGTTTCTGTCCCTAGACCTTACTGAGAGTTACCGCAAAGGGCAGAATTTAAAAAATTTGGGCTTGAAGTTTGACCAAACCAGTGTCGGACCAAACAGGGACAGATTCCCGCAACAGCAACTATACACAAAGATCTTAAAGGGGTTTTGCCACAAAGTAAAATTGAGGTGGGAAGTTTGCAAATTAAATTATAAACATTTTCACTATTCATCATTATTAAACATTCTGCACCATTTTTTGTATTAGCTGCTCCTTTGTGATCCATTTTTTACACTCGTTCCAGGGGTTTACGACAGGGTGAGAGCTCCTCAATCCTGGCCGCACATGCTCAGACATCACCTCTCCTCTCAGGCAGCTACTGAGTGTTCACCCCCAGGTGCTGTCACTCTACTCCCATCCTCTGTACTCCATAGTAATCACACACATTCACTGCTGAGCGAGTGTTCGTCCGCAGGTGCTGTCATTCTACTCCTGTGCTCTGTGCTCCTTAGTAATCACACACACTCACTGCTGAGCGAGTGCTCAACCCCAGGTGCTGTTATCCTAATCCTGTCCTCTGTACTCCATAGTAATCACACACACTCACTGTTGAGCAAGTGTTCAAACCCAGGTGCTGTCATTCTCACCTGTCCTCTGTACTCCTTAGAAATCACACACACTCCCTGTGAGGAGTGTTCAACACCAGGTGCTGTCATTCTACACCCATCCTCTGTATCCTTAGAAATCACACACACTCATGCTGAGCAAGTGTTAAACCCCAAAGGTGCTGTCATTCTACCCTGTCCTCTATATCCTCAGTAATCCAAAACACTCACTGTGAGGGGAGTGTTCAACCCCAGGAGCTGTCATTCTACTCCTGTCCTCTGTATTCCTTAGTAATCACACGCACTCACTGCTGAGCGAGTGTTCAACCGCAGGTGCTGTCATACTACTTCCATCCTCTGTACCCTTAAGTAATCACAACACTCACTGCTGAGCAAATGTTAAAACCTCAGGTGCTGCCATTTATCTGTCCTTGTACTCCATAGTATCACACACACTCATGCTGAGTGAGTTTTCCCAACATCAGGTGTCTCATTCTATTTCACCCTTGTATTTAGAAATGCACAATCACTGCGAGCGGTGTTCAACCCCAGGGCTGTCTTTCTATCCCGTCCTCTTACCCCTTGTAATCACACACATCATGTCGAGCGAGTGTTAAACCCCGGGTGCTGTCATTCTACTCCGCCCTCTTCCCCTTAGTAATCACACCATCACTGTCGAGCGGGTTAAACCCGGGTGCTGTCATTCTACTCCTGTCCTCTGTTCCTTAGAAATTAGTCAAAAGTGCAAATAAATAAAAAAAAAAAGAAGCCCAATGAGGTAGGCATTTTAAAGAGAAAAAAAAACCCAAGGTTTGGTTCCTGCAGGGATTTGAGCCTGGCCCCTTGTGTCTGAAGCAAAAATGTACTTGGTACGTTGTAGCAAACTACCTCTACCCAAAAAAAACTCCTTTCTTTGATACGAGAGGAAGGGCCCGGTGATGTCATCCTGTGGATCCTGATCTGCAATTCCAAACAAATCACACCGCCCCCTTTTGAGCACACAGAGCTGAAGAACGAAGCGGAGGTATGAAATGAGATTGTGGCAAAACCCCTTTAAAAGCTAGAGAAAGTGATAGAGAAAGTATATTAGTAAATTGCATGTGTTCTTATTCTACAATGAATCACATTTATTTGCCGAAATAGCTACAGTCCTATAAATTATTAATTGTATCGGTTCATTTCATTCACAATATTAAGAAATTATGCAATGAACCAGTTGGCAAGAGGAAGCCTCATATAGTCACAAAGCTGCATAAATTAGAAATAATTAAGAAACTGGAAAGGGGCGAAAGCAGATCTTTAGTTATGGAGCATTTACAAGCGTCTTTTTGAGCATCCAGAAAGCACGACAAAGTGACGCCAAAAAGTTCAGCAAAAACCTAAAACCCTCCTGAAGGAATCAATCGGGGTGAATGAGAGTTTGTGATGCCGCTCACGGAAAACGAAACGAACAAGAGTCAAATGGTAAAACTCATGTGAGAGATCTTAGGCCATGTTCACACGGCTTATTTGGATGCGGTTTTGGACGAGGTTATCGGAGCGTTTCCTCGCCCAAAACGCTTCCAAAACGCCCCCAGTTAATTTAATTGATTTCTATGTAAAACCTTGTTGCAGTTCACACGTATGACGAAGTTTTTACGCGCTTCTTTGGAAGCAATGAAAAAGAAGTGTCAAGACAATTCTTGAAGCGTGTTTTAGGCGCGTCTTAGGTGCAGTTTTCGCTGTGGTTTTTGGCGCTTTTTGGTGAAGTTTTTGTCCTTGCTATTAATTTGTATGGGTGAAAACCTCGTCGAAAAACTCATCCAAAACCTCGCCCAGAAACGCCTCTAAGGGCCTGTTCACACGGCTTATTTGGACAGGTTTCGCTCCCAAAAAACTAGCCAAAAACCTGCTGAAAACGTTCTTCAGAAGAGGTTTGGGGCATTTTTGGACGAAGTTTTCGGAGCTTTCCCCGCCCAAAACCTCGTCCAAAACGCTTCCCAAACGCCCCCAGTTCATTTTAATTGATTCCTGTTTAAAACCTCATTGTAGTTCACACACGACGAGGTTTTTATGCGATTCTTTGGAAGCGCTGAAAAAGAAGTGTCAAGTCAATTCTTGAAGCGTGTTTTAGGCGTGTCTTAGATGCAGTTCTCGCCGTGGTTTTTGGCGCTTTTTGGCGCAGTTTTTGTCCTTGCTATTAATTTGTATGGGCGAAAACCTCGTCGAAAACGTCGCCCAAAACCTCACCCAAAACCTCGCGAGAAACGCCTCTAAGGGCTTGTTCACACGGCTTATTTGTGCGAGGTTTTGGATGAGGTTTTCGGAGTGTTTCGCTCCAAAATCGCTGAAAAAACGCTTTTCAGAAGAGGTTTTAGGGCATTCTTGGACGAGGTTTGAAGCATTTCTCGCCCAAATCATCAAAAACGCTTCCCAAACGCCCCCAGTTCATTTCATTGATTCCTATGTAAAACCTCGTTGTAGTTCACACACGACGAGGTTTTTACGCTCTTCTTTAGAAGAACTGAAAAAGAAGTTTCAAGTCAATTCTTGAAGCACGTTTTAGGCGCGTTTTAGGTGCCTTTTTCGGCATGGTTTTTGGCGCTTTTTGGTGCGGTTTTTGTCCTTGCTATTAATTTGCATGGGTGAAAACCTCGTCGAAAAACCTCATCAAAACCCCGCGGAACGCCTCTAAGGGCTTGTTCACACGGCTTATTTGGACGAGGTCTTTGATGAGGTTTCTGGAGCGTTTCCGTTCCCAAAACCTCGCCAAAACCTCGCCTGAAACATGCTTTTTAAAGGGGTTTTAGGGATGTCACACAGGTTTTTGGTGGGTTTTGGACGAGGTTTTCGAATGCATTTCCTCGCCCAAAACCTCATCCAAACGCTTCCCAAACGCCCCAGTATTTTATTGATTCCAAAGTAAAACCTGTGTAGTTCACACACAATGACGTTTTTACACGCTTCTTTAGAAGAACTGAAAAAGAAGTTTCAAGTCAATTCTTGAAGCGTGTTTTAGGCGCGTCTTAGATGCAGTTTTCGCCCTGTCATTGCTATTAATTGGTATGGGCGAGAACCTCGTTGAAAACCTCGCCCAAAACCTCACCGAGAAACGGCTCTAAGGCCCCGTTCACACGACGAATTTGACCTCGTCCTGACCTCGCCGCAAACTTGCGTCTCCCAACGCGGATTTGCGGCGTGGGCGCTGCGCATGGTCGCGGCGCAAGTGGGCCGTGGTTTGGGGCGCGGCTTGCGGGCGAGGGTTTGCCACCATGCAAATAAGTAGACAGGGGGAAATCTGCGCCGCCAGACGCGGCCAGCCGGCGAAGCCGCGCAACACCGCGCGGCCGCCGGTGGGCCTCCTGTCAGAATTGAATGGAGAGTCCTCAAAACGCAGGAAAAGGGCCCCGGCATGTGAATATATGCCGTATTCCTAGGAACCATGTTAATAAAGTGGCCGCGATTTGGACGTGGTTTTGGCCCCGGAAACCCTTCGGAAACCCCGGCCTTAACTGTTCCCAAATCCGTCTGTGAAAAAGGGCCTATAGCTTGCTCACATGGCTTATTTGGACGAGGTTTTTGGAGCGTTTCAGCTCCCAAAACCTCACCCAAAACTTCGCCTGAAACACGCTTCTTCAGAAGAGGTTTTCGAGGCGTGTCGCAGCGTGGTTTTCGGAGCGGAAACGCTCCGAAAACCTCAACCAAAACCTCGTCCAAATAAGCCGTGTGAACAATCCCTTAGAGGCGTTTCTCGGTGAGGTTTTGGGCGAGGTTTTGGATGAGGTTTTCACCCATACAAATTAATAGCCAGCACAAAAACCACGGCCAAAACTGCACCAAAATCCGCGCCCAAAACTTTGCCAAAAGCACACTTGTTACATGCTAGCATTATAGAAAGTTCACTAACTTCCCCTCTATGGAAAATTATGGTCCTGAAATGTCTACTAGTGCCTAAAATGAAGAAGAATTTGTCATAGGTTGTTCTGCAATATATAAATGCTCCTTCTACAGGATTTGACTAACCCAACAAGTCTCGGAATGGCCCACTGGGGAGAAGACATGTTGGACCTGGGGTTCCTTTTCATGGAGAAGAGCAGAGGAAGTGGTAGAAAGTAGGCCGCAAGAATGAACTCCACTGTTGAGCCCCAAGAGCCAACTCCTATGATGACTCTAGTTACTAGTTTGCCATAGGCACACTTAAACTCTATCAGTTCTCTATCTGTTAGACACTAAAACGTAACTTTTATTATGTATACCTCTTAACCTCTATACACACTATTTAAAAACCTGATTTCTAACCTCATCATTTAACCCTTTTTGCTTCTGAAAGAAGGAATAACTCCTTTTCTATTATCAAGTCTGGTGGAACCCCACCTACTAACAGGGGAGCCTTATATCTGTAGCAAATTACTAGCTCCAGTAAGGGATCCCAAGCCAACTACTTGGGCAGTCGTCCCTAATCTCATAGACACAGAACAAATAAGGCCCCCTTGTGACACCGTCTGCAGCAGGTGACACTTGTAGATAGAGGTGAGAAATCACAATTTAAAACGTCATATCTGACCTCCCCGACATGTTTCGCCAGCTAACCTGGCTTTATCAAGGCTTACAGGTCCGATCACATGTGGTCTGAGCTCACTTCCTTTTATATCATGTTAGGTAAACACCCCATTCAGGTGCTCACCAATTAGCCATCAGAGAATCCACATAAAACCCACTCCCCCTTCCGCTCTCCTGCACGCACACTGATACTATGTGCTGCTGCTGCCGCCACCATGCTCCCATAAACCAACAATCCTCAGACAAATTCGCCATCTCCATAACAGGCTTGCGCCCCATCTTACCGTACTGCCCGCGCCAACGCACTGCACCAGCAGACACCTCAGCCCTGACTGTGATGGGCTTCCGTCTCACTTCTCTCATATTATTGCAACTGCGTGGCTACTTTCAGAAGCAAAAAGGGTTAAATGATGAGGTTAGAAATCAGGTTTTTCAATAGTGTGTATAGAGGGTAAGAGTTACACATAATAAAAGTTACGTTTTAGTGTTTTACAGATAGAGAACTGATAGAGTTTAAGCTTGCCTATGGCAAAATAGTAAATATAGTGATCAAAAGTCACTCTCTGCTCTCTTGCGAGAATCCCAATTTTTTGGAGACTATGCAACTCCTATGATGGTCTCAAGAATAATCTATTATTGTGGGCCCAAGAATTTACTCTACTGGTGGCCCCCAAGAACCAACTCCACTGTTGAGCCCCAATAACCAATTCCTATGATGGGCTCAAGAATAATCTGCTATTGTGGGCCCAAGAATTTACTCTACTGGTGGCCCCCAAGAACCAACTCCACTGTTGAGCCCCAATAACCAATTCCTATGATGGGCTCAAGAATAATCTACTATTGTGGGCCCAAGAATTTACTATACTGGTGGCCCCCAATAACCAACTCCACTGTTGATCCCCAATAACCAAATCATAAGATGGGCTCAAGAATAATCTACTATTGTGGGCCCCAAGAAATTACTATACTGGTGGCCCCCAATAACCAACTCCACTGTTGAACCCCAATAACCAATTCCTATGATGCGCTCAAGAATAATCTACTATTGTGGGCCCAAGAATTGACTCCACTGGTGGTCTCCAAGAACAAACTCCAAAGGTGGGCCCCGAGAACCAACTCCAATGGTGGACCACAAAAACCAACTCCACTGATGGGCCCACAAGAGTCATCTTCACGGGGCCACCCGAAAAATTAACTCCAGTGGTGTGCCCGAAGATTCAACTGCTCTGGTGAGCCCAAACATTCACGCCTATGCTAGGACCCAAAAATCAACTCTAATGATGAGTCCCATGAATCAACTCCATTGGTGAACTCAAAATATCTACTCCACTGGTGGGCCCCAAGAATCAACTCCATTGGTTGACCCCAACAATCTGCTCCATTGGGCCCCAAGAATAATCAGGTATCTGGAAATTGCACCCAAGGATGATCCAGACTTGTGCAAGTCCACAATTCTCTTCCTGATATCTCAGCTGATTTCTTTAGACTTTCCCATGATGTTACACACAGAAGCAGTGCGTTTCTGATGTGCTATATAATACATCCATAGCTGTTTCTCTAATTAACTCGAATGTTGCCAATAAACCTATCAGAGGCTTCCAAAGGCATGACATCATTATATGGGCGGTCCCAAATTGTTTAAAGGCGGAGTCATCCCAGTGTATGGAAACTGCTGACTTTGCAGAAAGTAATAAAAATGCCTTAAAAATTCTCCCTCTCATTATTCTGCATTTGGGGAATAGAAATAATTTTGGTTCCTAATTGACCTAAAACGGGGAAGGTTTATTCTGATTTTATGTCAGAGAGAGAGAAAAACCTGCAGATGGGGCTTTATAGAGAGGGGAGGAGAAACTGCGAGGGGCTTTAATAGAGGGGAGGAGACCTGCAGATGGGGCTTTATATAGGAGGGGAGGGAAACCTGCAGATGGGGCTTTATATAGAGGGGAGGGCGAAACCTGCCGCTGGGGCTTTATATAGAGGGGAGGGCGAAACCTGCAGATGGGGCTTTATATAGAGGGGAGGGAGAAACCTGCAGATGGGGCTTTATATAGAGGGGAGGGAGAAACCTGCAGATGGAGCTTTATATAGAGGGGAGGGAAAAACCTGCAGATGGGGCTTTATAAAGAGGGGAAGGGAATGTAGGTGGGGCTTTATAAGAGGGGAGAAAACCTGCAGATGGGGCTTTATATAGAGGGAGGGAAAAACCTGCAGATGGAGTTTTGGGGGAGGGAGAACCTGCAGATGGGGATTTATATAGAGGGGAGGGAGAAACCTGCAGATGGGGCTTTATATAGAGGGGAGAAGAAACCTGCAGATGGGGATTTATATAGAGGGAGGGAGAAACCTGCAGATGGGGCTTATATAGAGGGAGGGAGAAACCTGCAGTTGGGGATTTATATAGAGGGGAGGGAAAAACCTGCAGATGGGACTTTATATAGTTGGGTGGGAGAAACCTGCAGATGGGACTTTATATAGAGGGGAGGGAGAACCTGCAGATGGGGCTTTATATAGAGGGGAGGGAGAAACTGCAGATGGGTCTTTATATAGAGGGGGAGATAGATGGGATTTTTAGGAGAGAACCTGCAGATGGGGATTTATATAGAGGGGATGGAGAAACCTGCAGATGGGGCTTTATATAGAGGGGTGATGAAAAACCTGCAGGATGGGGCTTTATATAGAGGGAGTGAAAAACCTGCAGATGGGGCTTTATATAGAGGGGAGAAAAACCTGCAGATGGGGCTTTAGATAGAGGGAGGGAGAAACTTCTGTGTACATTAAAATTTATAGGGATTTAAAAAAATTAAATTGGCTACAAATTTGTAAAATCAAAAAACAAACCTTATTAACCTGTAAAACTGAAGAAAATTTTATAACTTCTTCAAAACTCGAAAAAAGTTCCCCCGACTCCATAAAAGTAAAACGCGCACGAGCTCTCGGCTTCCAAACTTATTAAGGACGGTCGTCTCTGTCAATATTTGCTCGCTATTTCTGGTTCCCATTGAAGAGTTCTCTTCCTTCTAGCGCTGTCAGCGCGGTAAGGTCATGACAACTCTATTTGCCAAAATTAGGGCACATTGGAGACTTCATTAAAAACTAATTAGTATAATTTTATAGAACAATTCTCTGGGAAGGAACACGGGGAGGGGAAGGCAAAGCTCGGCAAAAAAATGCAGATTAACCGTTTAATGATTTTCCCGTCCTGATTAAGAGATTCGTATTTTTAGTTTTGTGGGAAGAAAATTCAGCAAAAAAAAGGAAAAAATAAAATGTCTCATTTAGACTCACAAGGTCAAACCAAGATCAAGGCTTGATAGAGGCAGAGACGAAAAGCTAATGGGGTCCAAGCACTAATGATGTTGTGATTCGCTTTATCTATCAAAATTCAGGATTGACCTTGAAGACAATAATTTTTTTTTTTTTTGCCCTCCCACATTACGATAACCATAGATTTTATTATCTTTACCGATTGAGGCTGTAGGAGGCCAATGGTTTTTGAAGATGTACGTGGTCTTCTGGACAGGATAGAATCAGTAGAGACGATTAATCTTACGTTACTGCAGCTGCTGCTGGTCTCTGTGTAGTCTTATTACAAATAGTAGGTAATGACAGGATGAGCGCTCTACTGTTCTCTGGACAGGGATAGATAGGAGTAGTCTAGACTCAAAGCGCAATGCAGGACAGGATAGAGTCAGCAATGAGGATGGATCTTACTTTACTGCAGTCGCTGCTGGTCTCTGTGTAGTCTTATTACAAATAGTAGGTAATGACAAGATGAGCGCTCTACTGTACTCTGGACAGGGATAGATAGGAATAGTCTAGACTCAATGGGCAATGCAGGACAGGATAGAATCAGCAAAGATGATGAATCTTACTTTACTGCAGCCTCTGCTGGTCTCTGTCTAGTCCTATTACAAATGGTAGGTAATGAACGTGGGCGTCTCTGTATTTGGACAAAGAATAGAAAAGGAATAGTCGATCAATGGGCAATGCAGGACGGATGAATCGAAAAGTGTGAATTTATTTTACGCGCCGCTGCTGGTCTCTGTCTAGTCCTATTACAAATGGTAGGTAATGACGGGATGAGCGCTCTATTGGTCTCTGGGCAGGAATAGATAGAAATAGACTAGACACACAGAGCAATGGTAAGCGCCATACATGGCAGGATAGAATAATTAGAGAGGATTAATCTTACTTTGCTTCAGCCTGTCTCTATGCAGTCTTATAACTAATAGTAGGTAATGACAGAATAATCACTCTATTGTTCTATGGACAGGGATAGATATGAATAGACTAGATTCTGAGTGTAATGACAAGAGCAATGCAGGACAGGATAGAATCAGTAGAGAGGATTAATCTTACGTTACTGCAGCTGCTGCTGGTCTCTGTGTAGTCTTATTACAAATAGTAGGTAATGACAGGATGAGTGCTCTATTGTTCTCTGGACAGGGATAGATAGGAATAGTCTAGACTCAAAGGGCAATGCAGGACAGGATAGAATCAGCAAAGAGGATGAATCTTACTTTACTGCAGCTGCTGCTGGTCTCTGTGTAGTCTTATTACAAATAGTAGGTAATGACAGGTTGAGCGCTCTATTGTTCTATGGACAGGGATAGATATAAATAGACTAGACACAGAGGGCAATGGTAAGTGCAGGATAGAATCAGTAGAGAGGATTAATCTTACTTTTCTTCAGCCTGTCGCTATGCAGTCTTATAACAAATAGTAGGTAATGACAGAATGATCACTCTATTGTTCTATGGACAGGGATAGATAGGGATAGACTAGACTCAATGGGCAATGACAAGAGCAATGCAGGACAGGATAGAATAGAGAGGATTAATACTTTACTGCAGCTGCTGCTGGTCTCTGTGTAGTCTTATTACAAATAGTAGGTAATGACAGGATGAGTGCTCTATTGTTAGTCAACAGAGCTCCTTATATTGGAAATGGCCCAAACCAAAATTAACATAGAGTAATCGCTTCAGGCTCCCATTTCCTGTTCAGGCTGTGGGTGGTTCTACAGCTTCAGGCTTCCGTTTCCTGTTCAGGCTGTGGGCGGTTCTACAGCTTCAGGCCTCCAGATCCTGTTCAGGCTGTGGTTGGTTCTGCATCTTCAGGCTTCCATTTCCTGTTCAGGCTGTGGGCGTTTCTACAGCTTCAGGCTCCCATTTCCTGTTCAGGCTGTGGGTGGTTCTACAGCTTTAGGCTCTCATTTCCTGTTCAGGATGTGGGTGGTTCTATAGCTTCAGATTGAAATTCCAGTCAGGCTGTGGGTGGTTTTACAGCTTCAGGCTACCACTTCCTGTACAGTCAGGGGGTAGTTTTACAGCTTCAGGTTCCCACTTCCTGTTTAGGCTGTGGGTGCTTCTACAGCTTCAGGTTCCCGCTTCCTTTTCAGGCTGTGGGAGGTTCTACAGCTTCAGGCTCCAATTTCCTGCTCAGGCTGTGGGCGCTTCTACTGATTAATGTTCCTGCTTCCTGTTCAGCCTGTGGGTGGTTCTACAGCTTCAAGTTCCCGCTTCCTGTTCAGTCTGTGGGTGGTTCTACAGCTTCAGGTTCCCTCTTCCTGTTCAGGCTGTGGGCGGTTCAGCAGCTTCAGGATCCCTCTTCCTGTTCAAGCCGTGGGCAGTTCTACAGCTTCAGGCTTTCAGTTCCTGCTCAGGCTGTGGGCGTTTCTACAGCAACGGGTTAAAGTTTGTCAGTGAGAAAGAAAAACAAGCTCCTGTGCTGCTGATAAGACACGGCAGGAAGTGACGACACCATCTCGGCCACTGAGAGAGTTGGTTGGTAACCTAGGGAAGCTTGTGTACTTAAGCAGAAGATTAAAAAAAACTATTCTATCTATGAAATAAAGCAAAATCAGAACAGCAATGTATTTGGTAATAATCATTATTTACCTACAGGTTGAAAGTCAGTCACTGCGGTGAGAGCGCTGATCTCTGATTTCAATATAGGAAGTGAAGATGGACTTTTCCTTTAAGTGCAACCATTGATGAGAAGCTTGGAGCTCCTATCTATAGCTCTGACATTTGTATAATGCAGGGTGTCAGTTTCTATCCAGATGGGCTAATCAGGCGCGGCACAGAAGTCTCATGGCTGCTGCCCTGATTGCAATCATATCCTACAGTGAGGAAGTCACATACAGATCGTATACTGCCTCCAAGTTCATCAGATTATGTGATTATTTCATTCGCTTGTTTACTCTCGGGGGAGGGGGGTGCGGGATCCCGGGAGGGACCGTGCGAAACATCGGACACATTTTGTATTTAAAAGGTTTCATTTAATTTATTAAGAAAGTACTTAAATTTATTTCAGGGAAAAGAGTATTTTTGTTGCTGAAAAACAATTATTTTTAGAATTTTGGGCAACTTTTTTTTTTTTTTTTTTTTTTTAGATTTTTTTTTTTTTTTAAATTGCATATAAAATCTTGTCCTTTTCTACTAGGCCAGAAAAGAGTCAAAGGGAACGGCGACATTTTTGGAAAATCATTTCTGCTACTTTTAAATACATGAAAACATGAGGTTCTTAGTGTACAATCGCCCCGTTCTGCACTGTGCTAACAAATGGGTCGTAGTCAGGGGCGTAGCTACAGGGGGTGCAGCAGTAGCAGTCGCTACCGGGTCCTGCAGCCTGAGGGGCCCAAAAGCACTTTTGCTACACAAGAAGACACCAGTATTGTAAATGGTGCGTGGTAACTGGGGGGGCCCAATTACACTTTTTGCACTATGGCCAAAGAGCTTGAAGTGTTGAGCGAACAGTAAAAAGTTCTAGTTCTATTAGAACCTGTTCGGTTCAAAGTTCTATTCGAATTTTGAACCCCATTAAAGTCAATGGGAGAAGATGTTCTGGTTAATTTTTATACCTGCACAGGTGAGGAGAAGCTGGAATTACCATCCATAACAGTAACCTGGATACAGGGAACAACTTAGTGAAGACAATTTGGCTTCAAGAGTGACAGAAAACACCTGAGAGGCTAAAATACTTCATTCCTTTCAATGGCGAATGAAAAGATGAGGACAGCTTGTAAGCAGGGGCGTAGCTATAGGAGGTGCAGCAGTAGCAGATGCTAAGGGGCCCTGCATCCTCAAGGGGCCCAAAAGCCCTTTTGAAACATTTGAGATTTGGAGATGGTGTTATACAATTACTGAACCCCCAAAACTGCAAAAACAGAACTTTCGGGCACTGAGTATGATTGAGCAAATCCAAGCACTCTGTATAATATATATCCATGTATATGAGAGTTAGGCGTTATATAAGCCTGCAAATGTCACCAAATAACAGCTTCTGGGTTTGGGAAAGATGCAGCCAGCAATACCAAACTCCTTAAGTATTGTTGTCTATGGAGAGGAAAATGCTATCTAACTAAGAGCAGTCTGTACAGTACAGGGAGTGAGCTGAAAATGGTGTTCACAAGGCAATACAGTGAAATATATATAACAGGGTCATGTGGTTGTAGCAGCCAATGAGAGCCCTACACCTCAGCGATGACGTTTTTGACACTTCTCTTTGCTCTGCACTGATTAGATGGAGCCAAAAGTACAGACAGGTGAAAGGATGATTGGATGGAGCCAAAAGTGCAGAAAGGTGATTGGATGGCGCCAAAAGTGCAGAAAGGTGATTGGATGGCGCCAAAAGTGCAGAAAAGTGATTGGATGGAGCAAAAGTGAGAAAGTGATTGGAGGAGCCCGAAGTGCAGAAAAGTGATTGGATGGAGCCAAAAGTGCAGAAAGGTGATTGGGTGGGGACAAAAGTGAGAAGGTGATTGGATGGAGCCAGAAGTGCATAAATGTGATTGGATGGAGCCAAAAGTGCAGAAAGGTGATTGGATGGGGCCAAAAGTGCAGAAAGGTGATTGGATGGTGCCAAAAGTGCAGAAAGGTGATTGGATGGAGCCAAAAGTGCAGAAAGGTGATTGGATGGAGCCAAAAGTGCAGAAAGGTGATTGGATGATTGGATGGAGCCAAAAGTGCAGAAAGGTGATTGGATGGCGCCAAAAGTGCAGAAAGGTGATTGGATGGCGCCAAAAAATGCAGAAAAGTGATTGGATGGAGCCAAAAGTGCAGACAGGTGATTGGATGGAGCCAAAAGTGCAGAAAGGTGATTGGATGGAGCCAGAAGTGCAGAAAAGTGATTGGATGTAGCCAGAAGTGCAGAAAGGTGATTGGAGAGCGCCAAAAGTGCAGAAAGGGGATTGGATGGAGCCAAAAGTGCAGAAAGGTGATTGGATGGGGCCAAAAGTGCAGAAAGGTGATTGGATGGAGCCAAAAGTGCAGAAAGGTGATTGGATGGGGCCAGAAGTGCAGAAAGGTGATTGGATGGAGCCAAAAGTGCAGAAAGGTGATTGGATGGAGACAAAAGTTTCAGGGAAAAGGGGATTGGATGGAGCCAAAAGTGCGAAAGGTGATTGGATGGAGCCAAAGTGCAGAAAGGTGATTGGACGGCGCCAAAAGGAAGAAAGGTGATTGGATGGAGCAAGAAGTGCAGAAAGGTGATTGGATGGAGCAAAGTGCAGAAAGGTGATTGGATGGAGCCAAAGTGCAGAAAGGTGATTGGACGGCAAAAGTGCAGAAAGGTGATTGGATGGAGCCAAAGTGCAGAAAGGTGATTGGATGGAGCCAAAAGTGCAGAAAGGTGATTGGATGGAGTCAAAACTACAGAAAGGTGATTGGATGGAGTCAAAACTACAGAGAGGTGATTGGATGGAGTCAAAACTACAGAAAGTTGATTGGATGGAGTCAAAAGTGCAGAAAGGTGATTGGATGGAGACAAAACTACAGAAAGTTGATTGGATGGCGCCAAAAGTGCAGAAAGTTGATTGGATGGAGGCAAAAGTGCAGAAAGGTGATTGGATGGAGTCAAAAGTGCAGAAAGGTGATTGGATGGAGTCAAAACTACAGAAAGTTGATTGGTGGTAGCCAAAAGTGCAGAAAGGTGATTGGATGGAGCCGAAAGTGCAGAAAGGTGATTGGATGGAGTCAAAACTACAGAAAGTTGATTGGATGGAGCCAAAAGTGCAGAAAGGTGATTGGATGGAGCCAAAAGTGCAGAAAGGTGATTGGATGGCCCCAATAGTGCAGAAAGCCGCTGAAAACGGAACTGAAAATGGCGCGTCCAACTAGAACTTTACTCAAATGAACATCAAAATGTTTGGTTTCTAAAAATGTGAGAAATTCTACTAGAACTTAGCTTTTCTAGAAGAGTTCAATCAACAATACTGCACTGTGCTAACCACTGAACCACCATGCCTCACTGTATGTGCTCACCACTGAGCCACCATGCTGAATTGTTTGTGTTAACCACTGAGCCACCATGCTGAATTGTTTGTGTTAACCACTGAGCCACTGTGCTGCATTGTGCTAACCACTGAGCCACTATTCTGCACAATGTGTACTAACAACAAGCTACCATGCCTCACTGTGTGTGTTCACCACTGAGCCACCATGCTGCACTGTCTGTGCTAACCACTGTGCCACTGTTCTGCATTGTGCTCAGTAATGAATCACCAACTGCATTGTGCTAACCCCTAACACACCATGCTGTCCTGTGCATCCTAACCACTGAGCCACCATGCTGCATTGTGTATGCTCACCACTGAGCCACCATGCTGAATTTTGTGTGCTAACCACTGAACTAATGTGTTGTATTGTGTGCTCACCCCTGAGATACCATGCTTCACTGTGTGTGCTAACTAATGAGCCACCATGCTACAGTTTGTGCTTACTAATTAGCCTCTTTGCTGCACTTTGCTAACCACTGAGTCATTGTACTGCCCTGTGCTAACCATTGAGCCACTGTGCTGTCCTGTGCCCGCCACTGAGCCACCGTTGCAGCTAACATCCCTTCTGGTTACCATAACAGCTAATAGGATATCGGACTAGAAGTTAGACTGCTACGGGAGCATTGCATTGCTGGACTGGTAAGTTAAGGTGTTGATTAGAGTCAGGGTTGTTGATTTTTGCCAAACAAGGCAAGGTAGCTGTAGGATAGGCCTCAAGAATCATAGTTGGGCCCAATAGTTAACACCACTAGTGGCCCCAAGAATCGACTCCACTAGTGGCCCCAAGAATCAACTCCACTGGTGGGCCCCAAGAATCAACTCCACTAGTGGCCCCAAGAATCAACTCCACTAGTGGCCCCAAGAATCAACTCCACTGGTGGGCCCCAAGAATCATCTCCACTGGTGGGCCCCAAGAATCAACTCCATTGGTGGGCCCCAAGAATCAACTCCACTAGTGAGCCCCAAGAATCATCTCCACTGTTGGCCCCAAGAATCAACTCTACTGGTGAGCCCCAAGAATCAACTCCACTGGTGGGCCCCAAGAATCATCTCAAATTGTCGGGCCCTAGAAACAGCTTCTCTGGTGGATACATGTATCAACTTCTCTGGTGGCTCCAAGAATCATCTCCACTGTTGGCCCCAAGAATCAACTCCACTGGTGGCCCCAAGAATCAACAACAATGGTGGCCCCAATAAACAACTCCACAGGTGGGCCCAAGAATCAACTCCACTGGTGGGCCCCAAGAATCATCTCCACTGGTGGATCCCAAGAATCAACTCCATCGTTGGGCCCCAAGAATCAACTTTACTGGTGGGTCCCAAGAATCAACTCCACTGGTGGGCCCCAAGAATCATCTCCACTGGTGGGGACCAATATTCATCTCCACTGGTGGCCCCAAGAATATTCTCCACTGGTGGGGACCAAGAATCATCTCCCCTGCTCGCCCCAAGAATCAACTCCACTGGTGGCTCCAAAAATCATCTCTACTGGTGGGCCCAAGAATTATTTCCATTGGTGGGCCTCAAGAATCATCTCCACTGGTGGGTCTCAAGAATCATCTCCACTGGTGGCCCCGAGAATCATCTCCGCTGGTGGCCCCGAGAATCATCTCCGCTGGTGGCCCCGAGAATCATATCCGCTGGTGGCCCCGAGAATCATCTCCGCTGGTGGGATCCCAAGAATCAACTCCACTGGTGGCCCCGCGAATCATCTACGCTGGTGGCCCAGAGAATCAACTCCTGTAAGTTCTCCCTTAAGGGGCAGAATTGCACAGGATATGAGAGGCGGGGCCTCGGGAGCCCTTACATCATTACAGAGATTTAGGTTACAGGTTATCAATGATCGTCCTGGTTTTGTGGTTAATTATATGCGAGAAATAACTTACAGTTAGTAAAGTAGAAGATTTACCCACAGCTTCAAGTATTAGTCGACGACTCGGTGATGACGATAAGTTTTATATCTACTATTATAGCAATCCATTCATGGTAGTGGCTAGGGCATACCTCCCATAGAGGTACACTGAACCCCAAAGGGCTTTGTCTCGGTAAAATCAAACTATTCTAAAAGGAGACTAGCTGCTATGATGTCTCCCATACACTGCACACACAGGAGAGGGGACCCTGCCCCCTATATCTCTATAGCAGCATGGAGGATATTATAGAGCAATACTGAGCTAGTGGGTGGAGACGAGCTGCTATGATGTCTCCCATACACTGCACACACAGGAGAGGAGATCCCCGCCCCCTATTTTCTCTATAGCAGCATGGGGGATATTATAGAGCAATACTGGAGCAGTGGGTGGAGACGAAACTGCTATGATGTCTCCCATACACTGCACAACAGGGAGGAGATCCTGCCCCCATATCTTTATAGCAGCAGCATGGAGGATATTATAGAGCAGTACTGAGCCAGTGTGCGGAGATGAGCTGCTATGATGTCTCCCATACACTGCACACACAGGAGAGGAGATCCTGCCCCCTATATCTCTATAGCAGCATGGAGAGGACATTATAGAGCAGTACTGAGCTAGTGGGTGGAGACGAAAATGCTATGATGTTTTTCCATACACTGCACACCAGAGGGAGATCCTGCTCCCTATATCTCTATGGAGGACATTATAGAGCAGTACTGAGCTAGTGGGTATAGACGAGTTGCCATGATGTATCCCATACGCTACACACACACAGGAGAGGAGATCCTGCCCCCTATATCTCTATAGCAGCATGGAGGACATTATAGAGCAGTACTGAGCGAGTGGGTGGAGATGAGCTGCTATGATGTCTCCCATACACTGCACACACAGGAGAAAAGATCCAGCCCCCTATATCTCTATACCAGCAGCATCGAGGACATTATAGAGCAGTACTGAGCTAGTGGGTGGAGATGAGCTGCTATGATGTCTCCTGCACACACAGGAGAGGAGATCCTGCCCCCTCTATCTCTATAGCAGCAGTATGGTGGACATTATAGAGCAGCACTCAGCTAGTGGACGGAGGCTTGCTGCATATAGAAAAGGAGAAGATCCTGCTTCTCTATATCTCTATAACAGCATTAAGAACTGAGGAGCGACCCAAGAACTGAAGGGAGATATAACACTTACTAGAGTTTTCAATAGTGTCTTTATTAGTCTCTGTATCTCTCCACCTACGTCTCCCTCCTCCCACCCCTCCCCTCTCCATAGACCTCCATGGGCAGCTGTAACCTGATAGTTCAGTGAGCCGATTCATCTCTAGAATCAGTGTCTGTTTCATTATCTTCTTTCTGCATATTGTTGGATTACATTTTAAGGCTTCAGGAACATATTACTAGTTTTCCATGGTTTCAAGATACAATGGTCATCGTAGACCGATTACTATTATATGTTGAGGGTGATCACTGTACTATCACTATTTCCTGTGGACCAAACTCTACATACCTTTGACCACAGTTGATCTCTCATGCCTGTGCACCTAACTCTGTGAACTTTGATATTGGCCACTCCTGTTAGATTATGAGAGACCTGGAAGCAGGGCCGCCGATAGGGCAGTACAACCGGTACTGCCGTACCGGGCCCGGGCGATCTGTGAAGCCAGGGGGGGCCGCCGCCGCCGGCAGACTCCACCCCCTTGCTTTACAGAGGCTCCCTCTTAATTGTATGCACGTCTGTGCGACACGCATCACAAATTAAAGATGCACGGCGGGGCAGGGAGAGCTGTGCGCTCCCTGCCCCTGCCGTACATCGCTCTGCAGGCGGCACGGCGGACGTGCCGGCGCCGCGCCGCCGGCTGAGCTGCGGGTCCGCGGGCCCAAGCCTATAGCAGCAGGCTTGGGGCCTGGAGCGGACGGAGACGCCGGGGGAGCGCCGCGGCCAGGTAAGTACTTATACATGGTGAGGCTGGGGGAGCGGGCCGCGGCCCTAATATATGGAAGGGGCCCTAATCCATGGAGGAGGGCCCTAATCTGTGGAGGAGCCTAATCCTATGGAGGGAGCCCTAATCCTATGGAGGGACCCCTAATCCTATGGAGGGGGCCCTTATACTGTGGAGGGGGCCCTAATACTGTGGAGGGGGCCCTAATCCTATGGAGGGGCCCTAATCCTATGGAGGGGGCCCTAATACTGTGGAGGGGGCCCTAATACTGTGAAGGTGGCCCTAATACTGTAGAGGGGGCCCTAATACTGTGGAGGGGGCCCTAATACTATGAAGGTGGCCCTTATACTGTGGAGGGGGCCCTTATACTGTGGAGGGGGCCCTAATACTGTGGAGGGGGCCCTAATACTTTGAAGGTGGCCCTAATACTATGAAGGTGGCCCTAATACTATTGAGGTGGCCCTAATACTGTGGAGGTGGCCCTAATACTATGGAGGGGGCCCTAATACTACAGGGGAGACCCTAAAACTACAGGGGCCTCTAAACTATGGGGGGTCGGCTATTCTGACTACAGGGATCCCTAAAACTACAGGAGTGGACTATTCTGCCTACAGAGGCCCTAAACTACTGGGGGAGGGCTCTTTTGACTACAGAGGCCCCTAAACTACAGGGGAGCTATTCTGCCTACATGGGGGCCACTATTCTACCTACAAGGGGCCCTAAGCTACCTATGTCTCCCTAAGCTACCTAACTACCGCCCAGGGGCCCCATTTTACCTACATACTGACTGGGGGGGCCTGAATCTACCTGCTTACATACTGGGGGGCCAATAATTACCGGGAGAAATTATTGCCATTGTGGATGGGGAGTTTGTACAATGGAGGAGGAGGCACTCAGTTGGGGAAATGATAAAGTGAGGTGTCTCAGGTGTTTGTGTTGTAAATTCTGCAGGGACGAGTGGTGAACGGAGGAAGTCATCATGGAGGTCTGGACCGAATAGAGAATAAGAGAGGAAAGCGAACGACTCAGGGCAAGACGTCACCTGTGAGGCCCTTAAATGTAAGTAAACTATATGCAGAGCACCTTTGTACCTGGTATCTACCACTATAGGCAGGGCTGTGGAGTCGGCAAGCCGAAGCCCCGACTCCGACTCCTCAATTTCCCAAACCTCCGACTACCTCATACACGGAGCATGTTTAAGTGATAACTTTACTGTAGTAAAATGGTCACATCAGGCTGTTTATCACCTTATGATACAATAATCAAGCTATTTAGGTAGAACAGACACTGACAAGCAAAAGGGTAACAATGTTTTGATCCTTGGAAACAAATTGTGGGTAGAGTTGAGAAAAAAAGCTGTATTTGTATCCAACTCCAGTCTGCACCAACATTGGGAATGTGTAGAAGAGACCTGGGGCCAGATTTTGGTCAAGACCTGCTTGAATCTGATCCAGAGCCCAGAAGGATTCAGGCAGAGCTGAAAACCAAAAGGTGGATTTCCCAAATACTAACAAAATAATTTAAAAAAAAACACTTTGATTTTAGGAGCAAAACTATTAAATAAGCAGAATTTGTTCTGAGAAATAGTATCGCCGCATCAGATCCTGCATACATGACCTCACATCTGATCTCCCTTATTTCCAGGCTAGAGAATGGCCTCTCTACACTAACTTGGGGGCAAAGCGGGGACCACAGGGGCAACATCTTAACAATGGGCGGGGTATAAAGGAATTGCCTCGGCCACAGTCAGTGTTGATGAATGGTTGATCTTCTACTTCTTTGAAAGCAGATGAAACATTTTGCTGTAATCTGTTTGCCCTGGGAGCGGGATCTTTTCCCCGGGGGCAGCGCTTTGCCTGCTCCATGTCATCAATTACACTCCTCATGTGATAAGGCTGAAGATATGGGAGCAGTAGCACTGGCCGCACCCAATCCTCTTTTCTCTTTGCATCGAACTAACTGGACCAACTTATTATATTTTTAGAGTCGGAGTCGGTCCCCTTTTTTGACAACTCCTACTCCGTCTCCTGCAAAATGCCACCGACTCCCACCCACAGCCCTGATTCCACAGCCCTGACTATAGGGTCAACTCTATGGAGGAAATATTGGTCTTGATGTAATGGTTTATAATCACTAACGTATGGCGGTATTATTCAGTATTGTTATGGTGCAGATATGTGGTGATGATTTGGTGGTAATTATTAGGTGCTTGTATAATGTTTTGTGATATTGGTCTTGGTATACTGGTTTAGTCAATAACACTATGGTGGTGCTAGTCAGCATATGGTTGTGATAGGTGACGGTATTATTTAGTATTTTTATATTGTTGCTTGGCAATATTGGTCTGGGTATACTGGTTTGGTCAGTCAATTTTTTCTTTTTCTGGGGTGGCGATGATTGTGGGTCGGGAGATGAAAGTGGTAGGGGCAGGGTCGGGAGATGGGGGCGGGGCCGGGAGATGGCGGGGTGGGGGGGGCCCAGATGCTCCAGTTGTATGGGGCCCCAAAATTTCTGATGGCGGCCCTGCCTGGAAGGCCACGGTCCTTAAAGTGGTCGTTTCACTACAGGGAATGCTGCTTTTTATGTCAAAGATCTTGCAAAAACAAGTCACTTTGCAATATGTGTCCATTAACAGTGTCCGACCTATTCCTAGATATCCCCTCTTGTTGGGCTGCATCAGCTCCTCAGGTCGCTATAGCTATAGACCTGTGATCTCTCCTGACAGGCTGCCAGCACTGGTCGCTATAGCTACAGACCTGTTCTATCTCTCCTGATAGGCTGCCAGCACTGGTTGCTATAGGGTACAGACCTGTTCTATCTCTCCTGATAGGCTGCCAGCCTGGTCGCTATAGCTACAGACCTGTTCTATCTCTCCTGATAGGCTGCCAGCACTGGTCGCTATAGCTACAGACCTGTTCTATCTCTCCTGATAGGCTGCCAGCACTGGTTGCTATAGCTACAGAAACCTGTTTCTCTCCCTGATAGTGGCTGCAGCACTGTCGCTATAGCTACAGACCTGTTCCATCTCTCCTGAGAGGCTGCCAGCTCTGGTTTCTATAGCTGCAGACCTGTTCTCGCTCTACTGATAGGCTGCCAGCACTGGTCACTAGAGCTACAGACCTGTTCAGTCCCTCCTGATAGGCGGCCAGGGCTGGTCACGATCGCTACAGACCTGTTCAGTGCCTCCTGATAGGCTGCCCGCGCTGGTTGCTATAGCTACAGACCTGTTCTATCTCTCCTGATAGGCTGCTAGCACTGGTCACTATAGCTACAGACCTGTTCAATCTCTCCTAATAGGCTGCCAGCACTGGTCACTATAGCTACAGACCTGTTCTATCTCTCCTGATAGGGGGCCAGCACTGGTCGCTATAGCTACAGACCTGTTTGATCTCTCCTGATAGGCTGCCAGCACTGGTTGCTATAGCTAC
Source organism: Phyllomedusa bahiana (assembly GCA_025379985.1). NCBI lineage: Eukaryota > Metazoa > Chordata > Amphibia > Anura > Hylidae > Phyllomedusa > Phyllomedusa bahiana. Next base: position 42,875 of record JAODAL010012898.1, on the reverse strand, counting down.
AGACCTGTCTCCTACTGGATCCTAGTTGACGTAAGTATACACGCAACTGAATGCAAAATGAAACCAAGAAAACAGGACTGAGGTGAGAGGAATCAATGTAGTGAGACAACCCCATTAAATTAACAAAAAAGTTGCAAACTTTTTTGTAAACTTTGCACACAAACTTGCAACTGTTGTAAGCTAGAAATGTGACTTCGAGGCCGTCATGAATCCTCCCTGCAGTCAGCTTCAGCCGTTTTTAATAGAGATATCAACTTAGTGTTCATCATCAGCAAATGTTTTTGGAGGTCTTTTTTATTCCTTTAAATCTAAATCCCGTCTTGCATATCGAGTTCACCCCTTTTTAAATTTTCCCCCCAGGGGAACATTTACTTTCCAATTAAGCCAATTTCCCCCAAATGTACTCCCCTCTAATAAATAAACTTTAATAGGGGTCCCCACTGGGAAGATGCTTTTACCCGAAACATATCATGCCCCGATTTGGGTTTGGAGGGTTTTATTTTTGTATACCCCATAAAGGGAGCAGCATTTCCCTAAACTAGTGCTCACAGGGTGGTGCTGCCCTGGGAAAAAATCAATGAGGGAAACCCCATTAAAGATCAACACCCCAAAAAAAAAAAACATCGGGGAAGGAGTTGAGCATTTTAAAGCACCGACTGTTTTTCACTCTTTAGCACCTTTATTTCCTGGGGCCCAAAGCAAAAAATAGAAACTCAGTATTTTTAAACTTTTCGAATTTTTAGGGGTTTGCCGCCCCGCTCAAAATGAAAGAAAAAACCAAATTTGGTATGGCGATAAATTTACCGGGGGGGAACTCGCTCTGAGGGTTCACCGGGGGTACATAGGAATATAAATGAAAAAATTTAGGAGGAAAAATGGAGAAAAAAATAAAGGGCCCCAAAAACTGGGGAATTCAAAGCCCTTCAATCTTCACTATTGTAACAAATGAAAAGATAGAAAATTTAAAAAAAATATTAAAAAAGGTTTCTACCAGGGTTTAAATTCAAATCCCCCAATAGAAAATTCCCCTTCATGCCAACCTAATTCCAGTGAAATTTTTCCCCTCAACTTTCAAGCTAATGCCCAAATAGGAAAATTTCCTTTCCCAATCCAACCCCAAAAGGGCCCTTTGCGGGATTCCCTCAAAATAAAGGGAAAATGTCCCAATAGAGTTTTCCTTCAATGCCAACCAAAACCCCAGTGAAGTTTCCCCCTTCCCTAAACCTAAAAGCTAATGCCCCAAATTTAGAGACCCCTTTCAATGTAAAACCTAATTCCAGGGGGATTCCCTCAACATAAGTAATGCCCAAAATAGAAAAACCTTCAAATGCCAACCTAATTTCCAGGGGAGGATTCGCTCAACACCCCAAGCTTTTTTCCCAAAATAGAGTTTTCCCCTAATTTCCAAACCTTTTTTCCCAGTGAAGATTATCTACTTTAAAGTTAAATGCCCAAAAAGAGATTCCTTCAATGAAAAACAAAAAATCAGTAAAATTTTCCCTCAACATAAAGCAAATTTGGCCCAAAAAAGAGTTTCCCTTTTAAAAATCCCAAACCCTAATGTCCAGTTGAAGATTCCCCCAAACATCAAAAAAAAAGTCCAATAAGTTTCCCTTTTCCAATCCCCAACCTAAGGGGTCCAGTGAAGGGAATTTCCCCCCAACATCAAAGGAAAATTGCCCCAATAAGTTTTCCCTCAATCCCCAACCTAATGTCCAGGGGAAGATTCCCCCCAAACTTCAAGCTAATGTCCAATAGGAGTTCCTTCAATTTTAACCCTAATTTTCCCGTGAAGTTTTCCCCTCACCCCAAAACCTAATGTCCAGTGAAGATTCCCTCAACATCAAGCTAATGTCCAATAGAGATTCCTTCAATGCCAACCTAATGTCCAGTGAAGATTCCCTCAACATCAAGCTAATGTCCAATAGAGATTCCTTCAATGCCAACCTAATGTCCAGTGAAGATTCCCTCAACTTTCAACCCAAATTGCCCAAATAAAAGATCCCTTCAAGGGTAAACCCCCTAATTCCAGGAAGCCCCCTCCAACTACAAGCAATGTCCAATAAGATTCCCTTTCCCAATCCCAAAACCAAATGTCCAGTAAAAGTTTTGGGCTTTTCCATAAAGCAAATTCCAATAGGGGGTTTCCCCCTTAAATTTGCCAACCAAAATTCCAGGGGAAGATTCCATCCCACATCAATTTAAAATGGCCAAATTTGAGATTTTCCAATGTCAAAAATAATATCTGGGTAAAAGATTCCCTCAACATAAAGGGCAAATTGTCCAATAGAGAACCCTTAAATCCCAAACCCAATAGGGGTCCAGTGAAACCCCTTCTAAAATTTCAATTTTAAGGGCCCAATAGAAAAATTCCTTCAATGTAACCCCATTTATCAAATAAAGGGTTTCCCCTTTAAACATAAAAGTAATTTCCAATAGAGTTCCTTAAATCCCAAAAGGCCCAATGAAGATTCCCTCTACATCAAGTTAATTTGCCCAATAAGATTTTTATAAATCCCAAACCCTTTAATGCCCGTGCTTTTTTTCCCCTTTCAAAAACCCCAAGCAAAATTTTCCTATAGAGATTCCTTCAATCCCCAACCAAATGTCCAGTGCGATTCCCTAAACCCATAAAACAAAATGCCCAAATTTAAAAATTTTCCCTTTTCAATGCCAAAAAAATTTCCCATTTAAAATTTTCCCCTCAACATCAACTAATGTCCAAAAAGGGGATCCCTAAATGTAAACCCAAATGCCCCATGAAGATTCCCTCAACATCAGCAAAATTTCCCAAAATAAGTTTCCCTTAAAATCCCAAACCTAATGCCCAAAGTAAAGTTTTTCGTTTCAACTTTCCAAGCAAATGTCCAATAGGGTTTCCCTAAATTTTTCCAACCTAATGCCCCATTTAAAGGGATTCCCCCCCTACATCAAGTTAATGTCCAATAGAATTTTCCTTTCCCAAGCCCCAACTTTAATACTATGAAGATTCCCTAAAACACCCAAGCAAAATGTCCAAAAGGAATTCCTTAAAGGCCCCTAACAAAATTTTCCAGTGAAGATTCCCTTTCTAATAAAATTAATGCCCCAATAGAGTTCCCTTTCCAATCCCAAAATTTAATGTCCAGTGAAGATTCCCTCAACATCAACTAAGGCCCCCAATGAGATTCCCCTCAATCCAAAAACCAAATGCCCAAAGTAAAGATTCCCAAAAAAAATAAAAGCAAATGTTCCAATAGAGTTTCCCTTCAATGTAACCTAATGTCCGGGTGAAAAACCCCTCTACACCAACCAATGTCCAGGGGAAATTTTTCACTAACAACAAGCAATGTACAATAGGGGTTCCTAAAATTCCAACCTAATGTCCAGTAAAATTTTCCCCAAAAACTTTCCAAGCAAAAGGGCCAATAGAGATTCCTTCAATCCCAAACCCTTTAATGTCCCAGTGAAAAAATTCCTTCAACATCAAGTTTAAAAACCAAAAGAGTTTCCCTTTCAATGCCAAACTAATGTCCAGTGAAGTTTCGTTTAAACATAAAAGGCTAATGCCCAAATTTAGAGATTCCCCCCATGCCCCCCCTTAAATGTCCATAAGTTTCCCTTTCAAACATCAAGCTTAATGTCCAAATAAAAGGGTTTTCCTTCAATTTTAACCCCAATGCCCAAAGTGAAGATTCCCTTTTACCCCAACCAAATTTTCCAGTAAAGTTTCTCTCAACATCAAGAAAATTTCCCAAATAGGATTTCCTTCAATGCCAACCTAATGTCCAGTGAAGATTCCCTCAACATCAAGCAAATGCCCAAAAAGAGTTTCCCCTTCAATCCCAAACCCCCTAATGTCCAGTAAAAGTTTTCCCCCTCAACATAAAGTTTAACATCCCAATAGAGATTCCTTAATCCCAAAAAACCCTAAATTGTCCGTGAAGATTTTTCCCCAAACATCAAGTTTAAGGGCCCCAATGAGATCCCTTTCAATGTCAACCAAAAGCCCAAAGTGAAGATTCCCTCAAAAAAACAAGCAAAATGCCCCCAATAGAGTCCCTTTTAAATGTCAAGCCAAATGTTCAAGGGGTAGAGAAATTCCCAAAATATAATCCAATTTTCCCATTTAAAAGGAATTTCCTCCAAGGCCCAAAGATAATGCCCAATAGATTTTCCTTTAATGTCAATGGCCAATTTAAATAAAGATTCCCCCAAAATTATTGAACCCAAATATATAGGGGAAAGTTTTCCTTTAAATTTCCCCCAAAATTGTCCATAAAAAATTCTTCCAAGGTCAATCAGTTTTTAACCGGGAGTTTTCCCTCAACTTCAAGCCTTTTTCCAGTAGAGTTTCCCCTTTTAAATTTTAAAAGAAATTTTTTCAATGAAAAATTTTCCCCAATACCCGAACTAAATGTGTGGAAAAATTCCCGTAAAATCCCAAAACCTAATTCCATTTAAAGTTTTCCCCAAAAACATCAAGCTAAGCCCAGTAGTTTTTCCCTTAAATTTGCCCTAAAAGTCCAGTGAAGATTCCCTCAACATCAAGCTAATGTCCAATAGAGATCCCTTCAATGTCAAGCCAATGTTCAATGGAGAGTATTCCAATATCAATCCAATATCCAGTTAAGATTCCTCCAAGGTCAAGATAATGTCCAATAGATATTTCTTTAATGTCAATGCAATGTTCAATAAAGAATGCTCCAATATCGAGCCAATATCTAGTGGAGTTTCCGTAAATGCCAACCTAATGTCCAGTGAAGATTCTTCCAATGCCAAGTTAATGTCCAATAGAAAGTCCTTTAGTGTCGAGGCAATGTTCAATAAAGAATCCTCCAATATCGAACCAATATCTAGTGGAGGTTCCTTCAATGCCAACCTAATGTCCAGTGAAGAATCCTCCAAGGGCAAGCCAATGTCTAATGCAGAGTCCCTCAAGGTCAAGTCAATGTCCAGTAGATATTCCTTTAATCTCAATGCAATGTTCAATAAAGATTCCTCCAATATCGAGCCAATATCTAGTGGAGATTCCTTCAATGCCAACCTAATGTCCAGTGAAGATTCTTCCAAGGTCAAGCCAATATCAAATGGAGATTCCCTCAACATCAAGAAAATGTCCAGTAGAGATTCCTTTAATGTCAAAGCAATGTTCAATTCCTCCAATGTCAAACCAATCAAGATTCCTCTCATGTCAAGGCAATGTCTACTTGAGATTCCTTCAATGTCAATCCAAAATTAAATGGAGATTCCTATAATATCAAGCTAATGTTCAATGAAGATTCCTCCAACATCGAGCCAATATCTAGTGGAGATTCCTTCAATGCCAAGCTAATGTCCAGTGAAGATTCCTCCAAGCCAATGTTCAACATAGATTCCTCCAATGTCAAACCAATGTCAAATAAAGATTCCCTCAATGTCAAACCAATGTCCACTAGAGATTTCTTTAATGTCAATTCAATGTTCAATAAAGATTCCTCCAATATCGAGCCAATATCTAGTGGAGATTCCTCCAATGCCAACCTAATGTCCAGTAGTATAATGTTGTACCGTGTTAGCCATAGAAAGTAGTAGAATAGTGAAGAGATAAGGCGATACCTTTTTCAGGCTAACTGAGTATATTGATGGTGAGCTTTCGAGAGAACTACCTCCCTTCTTCGGGACAGTTTTTTATAAAAGAAATTGAAAATTCACAGACTATTTATACACAAAAGACATGGACCTTCAAAAGTCCTAGAATTCTTAAAAATAAACAAAATGCAATATAAGCAGAGAAGTTCATTTACCGGCAGGTCAAGCAATCAACTATCTGGAAACTTGTGAGGCGTGACGGAGGGGTCAGTAATTCTGTGTCTTATCTATAGCCATCAGATTTAACATAAAGCTGGCATGAATATTTAGCCCATTTTGCAGAGTCTGAAAATTTTTGCATTAATTAAATTCCCACCCCTTTCCCCTTCTCCTGCGTCTTAAAGTGCCCATTAAAACCATAATTTTCAGATCTTCAATACAGTGGTCTTCTCTGGAGAGGTGTTGTCCCACTGCCAGATCAGTTCTGCTGTTATTAATAGTGAATCTGTGTGAGTTCATGCGCTGGCTGAGTCTCTGCCCTGTTTCCCCCACATAGAGGCCTGTGGTCGGATATTGCGCACGCACTCATGATCAGATACACCCCCATTGCTAGACCTGCAGGAAAATGTCCCCCTAATTCTGTGCACCTGCTGCGACTGTTGGACAGGTACACTGTCAGTGGTGTGGATGTGGGGCAGGTGCACTGTCAGCGGTGTGGATGTGGGGCAGGTGCACTGTCAGCGGTGTGGATGTGGGGCAGGTACACTGTCATTGTTGTGGATGTGCCTGCAGGTCTTGCATCTCTTCTGCACACAGGGTGAGCTGCCATTTTCTGTTGGGGCCTTCAGGGCGCTCCGGACAATAATACGCCACAGGTTTGGTGGTTGCCGAAAGGAAAGGAGAGGGGGACTGGGAATATGTCTTTTTTCTGTTTTTCCTATGTAGCCACAGGTTGAAGTTCCTTGGCAATCTTTCGTAGGATCTCCAGCTGTGGGTTGTAGGTGACAACTAGGGGCACTCGTTCTTCCTTCTGGGTCTCTTTGTATGTGAGCAGACTGTCTCTGTTGATGGCGGCCACTTTGCTGATTTGATTGTCCGTCACTTTTGGCCTGTATCCCAAAATTGGAGAAATTTTGTCCTCGTCCGGAGGTGTTTGTCCAGGTCTGTCTTGTCGGAGCAAATACGATTGTACCATATAGCCTGGCTGTATGTAATGGATTGTATCATATAGCCTGGCTGTATATAATGGATTGTACCGTATAGCCTGGCTGTATATAATGGATTGCTTTGTGTGTTTGGGGTGGAAGCTGTCATTCCTGAGGTAGGCCGTTCTGTCTGTCGGTTTGTGGTATACTGATGTGAGTAGCCAGTGGTCTTTGATGTGTATTGTGGTATCCAGATTTGGATTTTGCTCTCTGAATAGGTAAGCTTGAGGTTGATGGTGGGGTGGAGTTATTGAAGTCATTATGGAATTGAATTAGGGCCTCCTCGCCCGCAGTCCAGATGACAATGATATCATCGATGTAACGGAGGTACATCATTGGTTTGGTGGTTGCAGGGGGGGGTGGATAGATACGCTCCTTCAGTTCAGCCATAAAGAGATTTGCATACTGGGGCGCACATCTGGACCCCCTTGAAGTATCCTTTTGCTGTAGATATAGGTCCTCTCCAAATTTAAAATAGTTGTGGCTGAGTATGAACTGTATGAGTGTGTTACTGGTTTTGGGTTGGGGGGTTTAGTTTCTCCAGGGGCGTACCGACATGCTGCAACTCCAAACCTGTGGGGTATGTTTGTATACAAGGATTCTATATCCTGGTGGCCAAAATTGTGCCCTCAGGAAGTGGACCGAGGGCATTGAGTTTGTTAAGAAGATCCGTGGTATCCTGGATGAACTAGGAGTATCTCTGACCAGGGGGTTTTTGGAGATTTTCCACCCAACCTGAGATATTCTCGTCAGAGTCCAATACCAGAAATGATAGGCCTCCCGGGGTTGCCACTTTATGGATCTTGGGGAGCATGTAGAAGCAGCCCGGACTGGGATCCGCTGGGATGAGCCCCCCTACCTGCCTCTGGACCTGAGTTGGAAAAATTTCTTGATCATATTCTTTAGCTGTTTTATAAAGTCCTCCTTGGGATCACTGTCAATTTGGTAGTAATGGCTGGGTTGGACAGCTGCCTTTTGCTTCCTGGGTATAGTCAGAGGTGTTCATCATGACTATTGCGCCCCCTTGTCAGCTGGTTTATATTATGTCCTGATTTTTCTTTCAGTGAAGTGATAGCCTTCTGTTTTCCCGCAGGTTAGGTTATGGATCTGTTTCTTTAGTTTCCCCAAGATCTCGGATTTTACTTTGCTTCTGAAACAGTCAATGTATTTATCCAGTGCTGCATTAATTCCAGGCCGTGGGGTCCAGGTTGATTTTTTGGTGGGTTCCTTATGGGCTGTTCTCTCAGAGTCGCTGCTGTATGGAAGGTGCACAGAATTAGGAGGACATTTTCCTGCAGGTCTAGCAATGTGGTGTATCTGATCATGTGTGCGCAATGTCCAACCACAGGCCTTTATGTGGGGGAAACCGGACAGAGACTCAGCCAGCGCATGAACTCCCACAGATTCACTATTAATAACAGCAGAACTGATCTTCCAGTGGCACAACACTTCTCTAGAGAGGACCACTGTATTGAAGATCTGAAAATTATGGTTTTAATGGGACTCTTTAAGACTCAGAGGGAGAGAAAGGAATGGGAATTTAAATTAATGCAAAAATTTCAGACTCTGCAAAATGGGCAAAATATTCATTTCCAGCTTTATGTCAAACTATGTGTTTACCTGTGATGGCACAAATTACATCTGATGGCTACAGATAAGACACAGAATTTTCTGACCCCTCCGTCCCGCCCTAACAAGTTTCCAGATAGTTGATTGCTTGACCTGCTGTAAATGACTTGTCTGCTTATATTGCATTTTGTTATTTTTTAAAAATTCTAGGACTCTTTTAAGGTCCATGTCTTTTTTTTGTATAAAAAGTCTGTGAATTTTCAATTTCTTGTATAACAACCTGTCTGAAGAAGGGAGCTAGTTCTCTCGAAAGCTCATCATCAAATATACTCAGTTAGCCTGAAAAAGGTATTGTCTGATTTCTTCACTAACCTAATGTCCAGTGAAGAATCTTCCAAGGTCAAACCAATGTCTAATGCAGAGTCCCTCAATGTCAAGTCAATGTCCAGTAGAGATTCCTTTAATTTCAATGCAATGTTCAATAAAGAATCCTCCAATATCAAACCAATATCTAGTGGAGATTCCTTCAATGCCAACCTGATGTCCAGGGAAGAATCTTCCATGGTCAAGCCAATGTCTAATGCAGAGTCCCTCAAGGTCAAGTCAATGTCCAGTAGAGATTCATTTAATGTCAATACAATGTTCAATAAAGATTCCTCCAATATCGAGCCAATATCTAGTGGAGATTCCTTCAATGCCAACCTAATGTCCAGTGAAGATTCTTCCAAGGTCAAGAGTCAATGTCTAATGCAGAGTCCCTCAAGGTCAAGTCAATGTCCAGTAGAGATTCCTTTAATGTCAATACAATGTTCAGTAAAGAATCCTCCAATATCGAGCCAATATCTAGTCGAGGTTCCTTAAATGCCAACCTAATGTCCAGTGAAGATTCTTCTAATGTCAAGTTAATGTCCAATAGAAAGTCCTTTAATCTCAATGTAATGTTCAATAAAGAATCCTCCAATATTGAGCCAATATCTAGTGGAGGTTCCTTCAATGCCAACCTAATGTCCAGTGAAGAATCCTCTAAGGGCAAGCCAATGTCGAATGCAGAGTCCCTCAAGGTCAAGTCAATGTCCAGTAGAGATTCCTTTAATGTTAATGCAATGTTCAATAAAGATTCCTCCAATATCGAGCCAATATCTAGTGGAGGTTCCTTCAATGCCCCAAACCCAATGTCCAGTGAAGAATCCTCTAAGGTCAAGCCAATGTCTAATGCAGGGTCCCTCAAGGTCAAGTCAATGTCCAGTAGAGATTCCTTTAATGTTAATGCAATGTTCAATAAAGATTCCTCCAATATCGAGCCAATATCTAGTGGAGGTTCCTTCAATGCCAACCTAATGTCTAGTGAAGAATCTTCCAAGGTCAAGCCAATGTCTAATGCAGAGTCCCTCAAGGTCAAGTCAATGTCCAGTAGAGATTCCTTTAATGTCAATCCAATGTTCAATAAAGATTCCTCCAATATCCCAAACCGGTCAGCCAATGTCAAATGGAGATTCCTTCAACATCAAGCCAATATCCAGTAGAGATTCCTTTAATGTCAATGCAATGTTCAATTCCTCCAATGTCAAACCAATGAAGAATAATTTAATGTGAAGCCAACGTTCAGTGGAGATTCCTTTAATGTCATGATAATGTCCACTTGAGATTCCTTTAATGTCAAGCCAATATACAATAAAGATTCCTCTAATATTGTGCCAATATCTAGTGGATATCCCTTTATCCTTTTGCCAGATTTAATGTAGCAGCAATGTCATCCTGATGTCCAGTGAAGATTCTTACAATGTCAAGCTAATGTTCAACAGAGATTCCTTTAATGTCAAGCCAATGTCAAATAGAGATTACTCCAATGTCAAACCAATGACCAATGAAGAATCCTCCGAACTCAAGTCCAATATCCGGTGGATATTCATCTAATGTCAATCCATTGTCCAGTAGAGATTCCTCCGATGTCAAGTCAATGTCCAGTGAAGATGCCTCCAATTTCAAGCCAATAGTCAATGGAAATTGCTCTATGGCTGGGTTTGCACATTACATTACTACATGCATTTCTGTTGAATGCAGGTGGTTTTGTAATTTACTTCAGTTACTTTATACTGAAGTTAATTCCAAACTACCTGCATTCAACAAAAAAGCATGCAGTAATGCAATATGTGAACCCAACCTTATGCTGAACCAATGTCTAATCAAAATCTGCTTAGTGTCAGAAAATAGTTGTGGCAGAAACATCAGTGTGTATTGAAATTGCCACCTTCGTTTGAATGGTGGACAAGGAAACTATGGTAACTGCTGGTGCTTGTTGGTGGTCATCTGGCTGGGCCTTTCAGAGCCTATTCACCTTCATATAACCACTGATTCCAATACATCCTAACAGCTTGGTCAGAATGGCCTAGATGGTTGGCCAGTTATTAAAATGACCATCCTGTTTCCCTTGGTCCATTTATGTACCCTCTCTCAAAGTTTGTCAACTCGGCAAAATATCTTTAAATATATCATAGAGGCATAGCTAGTCATCAACAATCTCTTGCTAGGAGATACACTACCCCAAAGTAGCCTCTCAGAGCCTTTCGACAATTCATTGGGGAGAGCACTATTATGCTCTCTAGTTTAGGTGAATGACAATAGGAAACAAGGTTTGATACAACTGCACATTGTTTGGACACCACCAAGAATGACATGAAAGTGACCATGAAGCTATTGATAGAAGCTATGGAAACCAGAGAAGCATGGCAAGAGTTAGACATGTCGAGAACTGACCTACAGAGTATCCAGGGGTCGGAAATAGTGGGAGCTGGCCTAGAGTATCCAAGAGTTGGACATGTGAAGAATGAACCTACAGAGTATCCAAGGGTCAGACATGGCGAGAACTGGCCTACAGAGTATCCAAGGGTTGGATATGGTGAGCACTGGCCTACAGAGTATCCAGAGGTTGGACATGAGGACATGGTGAGAACCGGCCTTCAGAGTATCCAAGGGTCAGAGATGGCAAGAACTGCTCTTCAGAGTATCCAAGAGTTGGACATGGTGAGAACTAGCCTACAGAGTATCCAAGGGTCAGAAATGGTGACAACTGCCCTGCAGAGTATCAATGGGTCGGACATGGCAAGAATTTGCCAATAGAGTATCCAAAGATCAGACAGGGTTAGAACTGCCCTGCAGAGTATCAAAGGGTCGGACATGGCGAGAACTGGCGCCTACATAGTATCCAAGGGTTGGATATGGCAAGCATTTGCCTACACAGTATCCAAAGGTTGGAAATTATGAGAACTGTTCTTCAGAGTATCCAAAATTTGGACATGGTTAAAACTGGCAAAGAGAGTATCCAAAGGTTGGACATGCAAATAACTTGCCTACAGAGTATCCAAAGGTCAGACATGGCGAGAATTGCCCTGCAGAGAATCCAGGGGTCGGATATGGCGAGAGCTAGCTAACAGAGTATCCAAGGGTTGGACATGGAGAGAACTGGTCTACAGAGTATACAAGGGTTGGACATGGTGAGAACTGGCCTATAGAGTATACAAGGGTTGGATACAACGAGCACTGGCCTACAGTGTATCCAAGGGTCAGACCTGGTGAAAGCTAGCTTACAGAGTATCCAGGGGTCGGACACAGCGAGAACTACCCTACAGAGTGTCCAAGGGTCAGGCCTGGCAAGAGCCAGCTTACATTTTATCCAAAGGTCAGACATGGCAAGAACTGCCCTGCAGAGTAGCTAGGGGTTTGTCATAGCAAAAACTAACCTACAGAGTATTCAAGGGTCGAACATGGCAAGAACTGGCCTACAGAGTATCCAAGGGTCATACATGGTGAGAACTGGCCTACAGAGTATCAAAGGGTCATACATGGGGAGAACTGGCCTATAGAGTATCCAAGGGCTGGACATGGTGAGAACTAGCCTACAAAGTATCCAAAGGTCGCACATGGTAAGAACTGGCCTACAGAGTATCCAAGGGTCGCACATGGTAAGAACTGGACTACAGAGTATCCAAGGGTCGAACATAAAGAGAACTACTCTACAGAGTATCCAAGGGTCAGATACTAGTGGAAAAAATAGATAGAAGAAGTGTAACCCTAGCCAGAATCTCAGTGATAAGCCATCACTTTCTGTCATCGGAATAGTGACTATATTTGATTAAAATGAATACAAAACACAGAACGTTCATCTCTGCAATGGTTCCTCGCGGATTAGAACTGACAAAGAGCAAAACGACGGCACTGAAGGTCCCTGGGGAGCAATAAAGGTAAAGCAGAGCTTCTACAAACTCCAGCGAGTCGACTTTATATGCGTCCAATATTGCCAACAAATCAGCCTGAGAACAAATGAATTGTAAATGTAGCAAGATATTCATTTTCACAGTTTCTTGTCAAAGAAGGAAAAAAAACACCATCGTTTAGGCGGAAACAATGAAGTGGAGTCTGTGGCAGATGATGCGCCGCCAAGTAATAACATTTGCTCAGTTTACAATTGACATGAGACTGATGTCAGCCAACACAGTTTGGTTTATTGCTAATTTCCTCCACATATAAAAATTTCAAAGAATGGGAGATCTATGGCTATGGAATGACGTTGGCGCGGAATACACTTCTCTGCATTGCTGAATTGGTCATTTGAAACCTATCTGCAGAAAGTCCGCACCCACTTGTGTGAATACAACGTTTTCTATTGCGGTTAGTTTAATGGAGTTTTGCCACGATGTAATGTTGACGTGGGATCCTCCAAAATGGGTATTTAATCATTTTTCTAAATATATGTCATCAAAAAAAGTGAAGCCTGTGAGACCTACAGCCTGACAGCTTACATTAGACACGACCAGGAGCTGACAGGAGCTGATCTGGACAAGCTTGCATTGTTTGCACTTCTTATCTGATGGCAGGGAACATGATTGAGCTTTGAAGGGACTGAGGATAAAGATCCTTTGTTTTTTGTATAGAGAATCCACTGGTTGTAATGTAATTATCTGAGTAAACATGCAGACACTCCCTAGCTCTCTGCTCAGCCCCCTCCCTCTCTCCCTGCAGTATTCCTGAAGATATGAAAGACTCTGCCTGCTGAGCTTATCTTCTCTCCTGAGAAAATAAGAGGGAGAAATAAAGTGCATATAGCTTGTGCACAATACAGTTCTGCTCTGTGGATTAGCAAAACAATGTTTGCTCAACTACAGAGACTGAATATCCGGACCGTGCATGGGAGGTGGAGCGATGACATCACAGAGGAGGTACTTGTTTTTTTTAAACACAGAAACACAACGCCCCTTTTTTCAAGACTGAAGAGGGCAGTGGCAGCCTGTTAGGTAAGGAACTCACTTCTTGGCAAAACCCCTCTAATGAATCATGAAAATTTGGTCTGTAAAACCCTCTGAGAAGGAACCATAGAGATATCTATTCTTACCTATTTGGAACTCTGGCTCAGTGGTTAAGAGCCCCATAGTGTTTAATGCAAATTATTGGGCTGGTCTTCGCAGGAATAATTTGCATCTGTCTTCTTTATCTTTTGAAATCAGAAGAATATTCTCTTGATAGGATATGTCATAAAAGTCTGATGTGGTCGGGTGTGGGTCCCACTTCTGGGACTAGTACCTATCTCAGAAATGGACAAACCACCAAAAGTCTCAACTCTCCATTCTGTTATATGGGAGTTACCAGTACAGTTTGTAGAACAGAATGGAGAACACAGCCCTCCCCTGTACTGGGAACTCCCATAGAACAGAATGGAGAATATAGCCCTCCCCTGTACTGGGAACTCCCATAGAACAGAATGGAGAACATAGCACGCCCCTGTACTGGGAACTGCCATAGAACAGAATGGAGAACACAGCGCTCCCCTGTACTGGGAACTCTCATAGAACAGAATGGAGGACACAGCGCTCCCCTGTACTGGGAACTCCCATAGAGGAGAATGGAGAACACAGCGCTTCCCTGAACTGGGAACTCCCATAGAACAGAATCGAGAACACAGCGCTCCCCTGTACAGGGAACTCCAATAGAACAGAATGGAGAACACAGCGCTCCCCTGTACTGGGAACTCCCATAGAACAGAATGGAGAACACAGCGCTCCCCTGAACTGGGAACTCCAATAGAACAGAATGGAGAACACAGCGCTCCCCTGTACAGGGAACTCCAATAGAACAGAATGGAGAACACAGCGCTCCCCTGTACTGGGAACTCCCATAGAACAGAATGGAGAACACAGCGCTCCCCTGAACTGGGAACTCCAATAGAACAGAATGGAGAACACAGCGCTCCCCTGTACTGGGAACTCCCATAGAACAGAATGGAGAACACAGCGCTCCCCTGTATTGGGAACTCCCATAGAGGAGAATGGAGAACACAGCGCTCCCCGGTACTGGGAACTCCCATAGAACAGAATGGAGAACACAGCGCTCCCCTGTACTGGGAACTCCCATAGAGGAGAATGGAGAACACAGCGCTTCCCTGAACTGGGAACTCCCATAGAACAGACTGGAGAACACAGCGCGTCCTGGTACTTGGAACTCCTATAGAACATAATGGATACCACCGGTTTCCCCTGTAATGGTATTTTCATAGAACAGAATGGAGTACACAGCGCTCCCCTGTACTGGAAACTCAAATAGAACAGAATGGTGAACACAGCGCTCCCCTGTACTGTGAACTCCCATAGAATAGAATGGAGAACACAGCTCTCCCCTGAGCTGGGAACTCCAATAGAACAGAATGGAGAACACAGCGCTCTCCTGTACTGGGAACTCCCATAGAGGAGAATGGAGAACACAGCGCTCCCCGGTACTGGGAACTCCCATAGAACAGAATGGAGAACACAGCGCTTCCCTGTACTGGGAACTCCCATAGAACAGAATGGAGAACACAGCGCTCCCCTGTACTGGGAACTCCAATAGAACAGAATGGAGAACCCAGCGCTCCCCTGTACTGGGAACTCCCATAGAGGAGAATGGAGAACACAGCGCTTCCCTGTACTGGGAACTCCTATAGAACAGAATGGAGAACACAGCTCTCCCCTGTACTGGGAATTTTCATAGAAGAGAATGGAGGACACAGCGCTCCCCTGTACTGGGAACTCCCATAGAACAGAATGGAGAACACAGCGCTTCCCTGTACTGGGAACTCCCATAGAGGAGACTGGAGAACATAGCGCACGGCTGTACTTGAAACTCCCATTAAAGTCAATGGGACAGTCCCAACTACCTCTCTATTCTCAACAGAGACTTTCGGGGGCTCTCGTGAAGATAAGTTCGGGCCCCAGAGATGGAACTTGCACCTCTCACACATTGATAACCTATCCTTTTAATAGGTTGTTATTTCGCTTTAAGAAACTGTTGCAGTTGAGTTTGATCGACTACATTGTTTCCCCATTGACACCATTCGGTGGAGGCGGCCGCGTGTTCCTACACTCCCGAGCTCCCAGAAGGACCAAATCAGTCAAGACTCAGCACTGAATCAGCACTGTGGCCCCTTCATCCTGAGGATTGATGGGGGGCCAAGAAGGTCAGAACTCCATCAATCCTTAACGTGATGGCGTATACAGAAATTGGTGCCTCCACCTTGAATCCATCATTCTTGCCGTTAGATTTAAGCAGAGTTTGATCCGTCTTGTAAATCTCGCTCAAGTGACCGACGTCTGAAGGGCAGACACAACGGGAAAATTGGTGGCAATTGTTATCTTTTCTGACCCCCAGATGATCCATGATAGAGAAGTCAGACGCCATTTTGACACTTGCAGGAACGCGGTTTTTGGCGCAGATTTGCGCAAAAGCCGCGGTTGGTGTTTGGCTTTCCTAGCGGCCCCATACATTCAATGTACGGGGCAGGCGGCAGATCTGAGCGGATTCCAACTCAGTATAGAACATGTGGCATATTCCGCTGGATTTTAACCACTTAAAGGGGTTTTCCCACAAAGTGAGTTCCTTACCTCTTATCTGCTCATGAATGGCTGCAGGGGTGAGAGGGAGGGGGGGGTGAGCCGAGAGTGAGGAAGAAGGGAGCCTCTGCAATGTTTACTCAAATAATTACATTACAACCAGTGGATTCTCTATACAAAAGACACAGGCTCATTCACTGCTTTTTCTCCCCAGCCCCGTGCAAGCTCCTTCCTGTTCCCTGTCATCAGATAAGAAGTGCAAACACGCAAGCGCGGCCAGATCAGCTCCTGTCAGTGTCCTGGTCGTGTCTAATGTAAACTATCAAGAAAGTAAGGGGCACTGAGCAATGCTGTAGCTCTCACAGGCTCCTCTGGTCGTGTCTATAGCAAACTTTCAGGAAACTAAGGGGGATTGAGAAATGCTGTAGCTCTCAGAGTCTTCACTTTTTGTAATCACATATATTTAGAAAAGTGATTAAATACCCATTTCGGGGTATCCCACGTCAACATTACATCGTGACAAAACCCCTTTAAGCCACGCTTCTGAAAAGTAGTTAATTTTTTTACTATTTGCCTCCTTGTGTTTCAACAGTTGTAACTTTTTTATTTTTTCAATGACGCAGTTGTATGAGTTCTCGTTTTATTCGGGACGAGTTGTACTTTATGTGGTAATAGTTTAAATTCACTTTTAAATAATTACAGGATTTTTAAAAACAAATTTTTTTCAATTTTTTTTACATTTTTTAAACAATTTTTTTACACCATTCACATTTCATACTTGTTAGATTAATTCTACAGGTTATTACGGTCGTGTGGAGACCGAATATGTGTAGGTTTTTTTTCTGTTTAAAAAGTATGCACAAATAATTTTTAGTAAATATTTACTTTTATTTTATTTATTTTTTACACTTTTTATGTTTTTTACTTTTTTTAAATCCCATGAAGGGATAACTCGGGTACTTTTTTTTTTACACTTAATAATGTATTAGCATATTCATATATATGAAAATAGATTATAATCTGTGTCAGTGTGACACATGCAGTGATCAAGGCAGCACATAATATGCCCTGATCACTGGCTTCTTACACAGGCAGACCTGGGACTACTCTAGTTCCCCAGGGCTGACTGTGCAGCCGTTCACTGGGTGTCCCGATCACCCGACAGAGCTTGGAAACCCTTTGATTGCGCTGCGGTGACGATCCACAGCAATCAAAGGGTTAAAGCACCGGGGAGCGGAGGATTTCCCCGCTCCCCGGTGCTCGTAGGAGCTGCTCTGGGATCAGGGCTGTGTAGTACAGCTGTGTGCCACCTGGAGCCGCAAACTCCCTTTTTCCATGATACATTTACACTTTATTTGTATGTCATTTTACATTCGATATCTTTATAGTATATATTATATAATTATATATTAATAAAAATTATTTTATATTTTTTGTTTTATAATGTACAAGAAAATGGTGATTTTTTTTTTTTACATTTTCCAAATTATTTTTGACAGCAAAATTGGCGCTAAAATAAGTGTTGTAATTGTGCCACTTTTCCATCACTGATATTTATACATAAGTGATATGAAGTTTTAGGGTCGTCGGAGGCGGGGCTGATAATTTTTTTTTTTAATGTTATTTGCATGTTGTTTTTTGTGCATTACTTTATTCAATATATTATGCCCCCATCATAAGATCAGATTGTGGGCAATTTTCTTTACGTTTTTTTTTTTTTAATTTTGGTTCCTGATTTCTACTACATCAACCCCAATAACAGGCGAAAACTGAAGGTAGAGTTGATCTGGGTCTGATGTATTAGAAATCAGGAACAAGGAAAAAAGGCAAAAATGTCCGTCAGAGCTTTTTTTCTCATCTTAGCAGAGTGCTGTGCATCAGCCGGTCAGGGAGAGTGCTGTGCATCAGCCAGGTCAGGTACCAGTCAGGGAGAGTGCTGTGCATCAGCCGGTCAGGTACCAGTCAGGGATAGCGAGATGCATCAGCTGGGTCAGGTACCAGTCAGGGAGAGCACTGTGCATCAGCCAGGTCAGGTACCGGTCAGGGAGAGCGCAATGCATCAGCCAGGTCAGGTACCGGTCAGGGAGAGCGCTGTGCATCAGCCGGGTCAGATACCGGTCCGGGAGAGCGCAATGCATCAGCCAGGTCAGGTACCGGTCAGGGAGAGTGCTGTGCATCAGCCAGGTCAGGTACCGGTCAGGGAGAGCGCTGTGCATCAGCCAGGTCAGATACCGGTCAGGGAGAGCGCTGTGCATCAGCCAGGTCAGGTACCGGTCAGGGAGAGCGCTATGCATCAGCCAGGTCAGGTACCGGTCAGGGAGAGTGCTGTGCATCAGCCAGGTCAGGTACCGGTCAGGGAGAGCGCTGTGCATCAGCCGGTTCAGGTATCGGTCAGGGAGAGCGCTGTGCAGCAGCCACGTCATGTATCGGTCAGGGAGAGCGCTGTGCATCAGCCGGGTCAGGTACCGGTCAGGGAGAGCGCGATGCATCAGCCAGGACAGATACCGGTCAGGGAGAGCGCTGTGCATCAGCCAGGTCAGGTATCGGTCAGGGAGAGCGCTGTGCATCAGCCAGGTCAGTTACCGGTCAGAGAGAGCGCGATGCATCAGTCAGGTCAGGTACCGGTCAGGGAGAGCGCTGTGCATCAGCCGGGTCAGGTGCTGGTCAGGGAGAGCGCTGTGCATCAGCCGGTTCAGGTATCGGTCAGGGAGATCGCTTTGCATGAGCCAGATCAGGTACGTGTCAGGGAGAGCACCATGCATCAGCCAGGTCAGGTACCGGTCAGGGAGAGTTCTGTGCATCAACCAGGTCAGGTACCGGTCAGGGAGAGCACTGTGCATCAGCCAGGCTAGGTACCGGTCAGGGAGAGCGCTGTGTATCAGCCAGGTCAGTTACCGGTCAGGGAGAGCGCTGTGTATCAGCCAGGTCAGATACCGGTCAGGGAGAGCGCTGTGCATCAGCCGGGTCAAGTACTGGTCAGAGAGAGCGCTATGCATCAGCCAGGTCAGGTTCCAGTCAGGGAGAGCACACTGTGCATCAGCCAGGTCAGGTACCGGTCAGGGAGAGCACTGTGCATTAGCTAGGTCAGGTACCAGTCAGGGAGAGTGTGATGCATCAGTCAGGTAAGGTACAGGTCAGGGAGAACGCTATGCATTAGCCAGATCAGGTATCAGTCAGGGAGAGCACTATGCATCAGCCAGGTCAGGTACCGGTCAGGGATAGTGCTGTGCATCAGCCAGGTCAGGAACCAGTCAGGGAGAGCGCTATGCATCAGCCAGGTCAGGTACCGGTCAGGGAGAGCGCTGTGCATCAGCCAGGCCAGGTACCGGTCAGGGAGAGCGCTGTGCAGCAGTCAGGTCAGGTGCCGGTCAGGGAGAGCGCTATGCAGCAGTCAGGTCAGGTGCCGGTCAGGGAGAGCGCTATGCAGCAGTCAGGTCAGGTGCCGGTCAGGGAGAGCGCTATGCAGCAGTCAGGTCAGGTGCCGGTCAGGGAGAGCACTATGCAGCAGTCAGGTCAGGTACTGCTCAGGGAGAGAGTGCTGTGCATCAGCCAGGTCAGGTAATGGTCGAGGAGAGCGCTATGCATCAGCCAGGTCAGGTACCGGTCAGGGAGAGCGCTATGCATCAGCCCGGTCAGGTACCGCTCAGGGAGAGCGCTGTGCATCAATCAGGTCAGGTACCGGTCAGGGAGAGCACTATGTATCAGCCAGGTCAGGTACCAGTCAGGGAGAGTGCTATGCATCAGCCAAGTCAGGTAGTGGTCAAGGAGAGCGCTTTGCATCAGCCATGTCAGGTACCGGTCAGGGAGAGTGCTGTGCACCAGCAAGGTCAGGTACTGGTCAGGGAGAGCGCTGTGCATCAGCAAGGTCAGGTACCAGTCAGGGAGAGCACTATGCATCAGCCAGGTCAGGTACCGGTCAGGGAGAGCGCTATGCATCAGCCAGGTCAGGTACCGGTCAGGGAGAGCGCTATGCATCAGCCAGGTCAGGTACCAGTCAGGGAGAGCGCTATGCATCAGCCAGGTCAGGTACCGGTCAGGGAGAGCGCTATGCATCAGCCAGGTCAGGTACCGGTCAGGGAGAGCACTATGCATCAGCCAGGTCAGGTACCGGTCAGGGAGAGCGCTATGCATCAGCCAGGTCAGGTGCCGATCAGGGAGAGCACTATGCATCAGCCGGGTCAGGTTCCGGTCAGAGAGAGCGCTGTACATCAGCCGGATCAGGTACCAGTCAGGGAGAGTGCTATGCATCAGCTGGGTCAGGTATCGGTCAGGGAGAGCGCTGTGCATCAGCCAGGTCAGGTACCGGTCAGGGAGAGCGCGATGCATCAGTCAGGTTGGGTATCGGTCAGGGAGAGCGCTATGCATCAGCCATTTCAGGTACCGGTCAGGGAGAGCGCTGTGCATCAGACAGGTCAGGTACCGGTCAGGAAGAGCGCTATGCATCAGCCAGGTCAGGTACCGGTCAGGGAGAGCGCTGTGCATCAGCCAGGTCAGGTATCGGTCAGGGAGAGCAGTATGCATCAGCCAGGTCAGGTACCAGTCAGGGAGAGCGCTGTGCATCAGCCAGGTCAGGTACCGGTCAGGGAGAGCGCTGTGCATCAGCCAGGTCAGGTACCAGTCAGGGAGAGCGCTGTGCATCAGCCAGGTCAGGTACCGGTCAGGGAGAGCGCTGTGCATCAGCCAGGTCAGGTACCGGTCAGGGAGAGCGCTGTGCATCAGCCAGGTCAGGTACCGGTCAGGGAGAGCGCTGTGCATGTAGAGTTAAATGCGGACCATCTGGATCTTTGAAGTCAACATTCAAGTAGCTAATAATGGAAAGATGAAATTTAAAAAAAATGGTTAAAATGGACCAAAAAAAAAATGTAACCGCATTGTGAGATACAGGAAATCTTTTCGGCATTTAGCACAGTTTTATTAGGAAAAGTAAAAAGAGCTGGAAGCCATTGTTGCCGCCTTAATGGCGATCACGGAGCAGAGGTCTGTTCGGAGACTACGGGATTTGGGGGCCGGCGAGCGCTCGATGTGTCGGCCTCACAGCTGGCGCAGGTGAATTCCGAGCAGTAATAAGAGCGTTTCCCCCGTGGAAACATTCAGCTGTGGAAAAACAGACAGAAATCTATTATAAATGTGAGCGCAATGTCAATGTTTACTGAGGGAGGTCAAATCACAAAATTTCATTTGGTAAATGTCAGCTCGCTCAGCGTCGAAAAATTTACATTCTAGGCCGGGTGAGGACGACTCCACTAATGCATTTTAGATGCATATTACACTTCTTTCTTTTTTTTTTTTTTTAATCCTTTTTTTCCTTCCCTTCTTCTATTTCGAGGCACAGATGTGCTGTGTAATGTGGGAATGAGATTTGTAGCGTCCGGAGGGTGCTCAGTCCCAGGCTTCACCGAAAAGAGTCCCTGAATATTCTGTTGTACCTCCTGTTGGGATGAAGCAATGTTTCCGTAGCTGCCATGTTACTGCTCCTATTACTTCCTGCCATGGACAGGAAGTAAGGAGGAAGTAATAGGAACGTCATCTTCGTACACCCTTCTATATTGTGCACAGTGTCTCACAAAAGTCAGTACACCCCTCACATTATATACAGTATCTCACAGAAGTCAGTACACCCCTCACATTATATACAGCATCTCACAGAAGTCAGTACACCCCTCACATTATATACAGCATCTCCCAGAAGTCAGTACACCCCTCACATTATATACAGCATCTCACAGAAGTCAGTACACCCCTCACATTATATACAGTATCTCCCAGAAGTCAGTACACCCCTCACATTATATACAGCATCTCACAGAAGTCAGTACACCCCTCACATTATATACAGTGTCTCATAAAAGTCAGTACACCCCTCCCATTCTATACAGTATCTCACAGAAGTCAGTACACCCCTCACATTATATACAGTATCTCACAGAAGTCAGGACACCCCTCACATTATATACAGCATCTCCCAGAAGTCAGGACACCCCTCACATTATATACAGCATCTCCTAGAAGTCAGGACACCCCTCACATTATATACAGCATCTCCTAGAAGTCAGTACACCCCTCACATTATATACAGTATCTCACAAAAGTCAGGACACCCCTCACATTATATACAGCAACTCCCAGAAGTCAGGACACCCCTCACATTATATACAGCATCTCCTAGAAGTCAGGACACCCCTCACATTATATACAGCATCTCCCAGAAGTCAGTACACCCCTCACATTATATACAGCACCTCACAGAAGTCAGGACACCCCTCACATTATATACAGCATCTACCAGAAGTCAGAACACCCCTCACATTATATACAGTATCTCATAGAAGTCAGGACACCCCATACATTATATACAGTATCTCACAGAAGTCAGGACACCCCTCACATTTCTGTAAATATTGTATTATATTTTTTCCTGGGACAACACTGAGGATCAGACACCTTAATACAATGTGAAGTAGTCAGTGCTCGGCTTGTATCACAGGGGAAACTTGGTGCTCCCTCAAAATAACTCAACACAACCATTAATGTCTAAACTGCTGGTAAAGAAAGAAAGTACATCTCTAAGTGACAACAAAAGTGAGGATACCCCTAAGTGACAGCAAAAATAAGGACACCCCTAAATGACAACAAAAGTGAGGACACCCCTAAGTGACCACAAAACTGAGGACACCCTTATGTGAAATTCTGCCCAATTTGCCATTTTTCCTCCCCGGTGTCGTGTGACTTGTTAGTTTAACAAGGTCTCTGGTGTGAATGGGGAACAGATGTGTTTAATTTGGTATCGCTCTCACACTCTCTCATTCTGGTCACTTAAAGTTCAACATGTCCTCTCATGGCAAAAAACTGTCTAAGGATCTGAAGAAAAGAATTGTTGCTCTACATAAAGATGGCCGAGGCTATAAGAATATGCCAACATCCTGACACTGAGCTGTAGCGCGGTGGCCAAGATCATACAGTGGTTTAACAAGACAGGTTCTGCTCAGGAAACCAGGGGAGGAGCACAAAGACAAGTGTGTCTGCCTACAGTCAAGCATGGTGGTGGGAGTGTGATGGGGCTGCATGAGTGCTGCTGGCTGTGGTGAGCTACAGTTCATTGAGGGAACCATGAATGCCAACATGTACATCCTGAAGCAGAGCATGATCCACACCCCTGCTGGGCTTCAGGACAGAATCCAACATGATAACGACCCCAAACACATTTCCTACAATAACATTTAGTCATGTGATGTTCCCCTCTTTGAAATTTTCCAATAAAGGAGAAAATTACTTGTAATTCTTGCAATTTTAACAATTGTTTCTATATAAATTGTAATGGGACAAGGTAGTGGATACTCTGGGTCACCGTGAGAGATGAAAATTAGCCATGTCAGGAGGTCTATGGAGCCCCCTCCCTCCCCGGTATTCACCAGTGCCCACCACAAGGTTGTACTTTGCGGCAGGGGACTCCTAGGTTGCTACCACTGATGTGGCCACTTGCAGTGTCTGGGAAGGTGCAGACGTGGTACAGGAGGAGCAGGCTAGAGTGGACAAGCAGTAAGGTCAGGTCACGCAGAGAATTGTCAGGAACATGGCACCGGTCAAAACCAGGGAAACACAATATAGAAATATGCTGAAGATGGGGAGGAAGAAACTAATGTTTCTTTGTCAAGGGGTGCAATGAACTCATGGCCCAAGAGGTTCCCACCAATACTTCCCACCTTCGATCTTGATGATAAGGCCAGTTAATTGATGGGCTAAAAGGTTCCCACTGTGCCGCTCAATACTGTCCACCTCCATCCTGATGATAAGGCCAGTGAATTGATGGGCCAAGAGGTTCCCACTGTGCCACTCAATACTGTCCACCCCGATCCTGATAAGGCCAGTGAATTGATGGGCCAAGAGGTTCCCACTGTGTCACTCAATAATGTCCACCTCCATCCTGATGATAAGGCCAGTGAATGAGTGGCCCAAGAGGTTCCCACTGTGCCGCTCAATACTGTCCACCTCCATCCTGATGATAAGGCCAGTGAATTAGTGGCCCAAGAGGTTCCCACTGTGCCGCTCAATACTGTCCACCACCATCCTGATGATAAGGCCAGTGAATTGATGGGCCAAAAGGTTCCCACTGTGCCGCTCAATACTGTCCACCCCATCCTGATGATAAGGCCAGTGACTGAGTGAATGGAAATGGGGAGAGAGGGAGGCACCAGGAGGTCACAAACAGGGGTAAACACAACAGCTGTCCAACGCCGATCTCAACGCTCCAACATGGTGGCCTCTTGGGTTGTTGGAAGTGCCGTATACCGTGGAACACATTGCACATTGCCTCGTCCTAGCAAGAGTTATTACTAAATATTTGGGGCCTCTTTCAAGTGAATCTCCCTGTATTATAGTCCTTCTAAAAAGATTTTTCCTATTAATTAGCACAGACCTCAGGATCACTTGGGTATCGGCTCCGGAGGGAAGCTATTAGAGCCGTCAGATAATAAATGTAAGAATGTCTATGAAAAAAATAGAAATATCTCACAATCTATTTAAGAATTTTTAATGGATTTGCGCACATATGGCAGTAGGTTGACTATATTCAGCTCGTTCCCCCATGGGCACGTGGTGACATTGAATCGTTGATAGCAAGGACGTTTCCCGTTCAATGAATTATTCCTTTACCAAGGACTAATTATCTTTAGGAGCCAGACATCCGGTGATAAAACTGCTACACAATCCATAAATTGTCCTTAGTGGTCTTAGGCATTGCATTTAGGTCCACCTCAAATTCAACCCAAATCCAAGCGCTATGAATTTGGTTGGCCCAAACCAAATTTTGGTGGAAATTGCCAAAAAATAATTAAATTTTTACTCCAACCCTAAGTGGAAACTGGGGTTAAGTTAGGATTTTTATGCTGCTTCAACTGACCTATCTGAGGTGCTCCTAGCCCAATGGCACTCTCAACGATACCACAAAGAAGTATTCCAACCAGAGACATTGATGACCTACTGATTTGATATGAAAAGGGTTTAGGGATTTCATGGTGCTTTAAGGGTTTTCTGAACTCTCTGAGGTACTCCTAGCCCAATGGCACTCCCAACGCTACTGAGTGGGAGAGCAGCAAAGAAGTATTCCAACCACAGACATTGATGGCCTACCGATATGATATGAAAAGGGTTTAGGGATTTCATGGTGCTTAAGGGTTTTCTGAACTCTCTGAGGTGCTCCCAGCCCAATGGCACTCTTAACGCTTCCAGGTCATAGAGCAACGAAGAGGTGTTGCCTCTATAGACTGTAACGGCGGGGTAGTGGATCTGCTGGACCACCGCAAGCGATGATAGTTAAGCCGCACCAGGGAACGGAATCTAAGTAGCCCCCAGTTTTCACCAGAGCCTGCGCAAAGCAGGATGGACTTGCTGCGGCGATAGAGGCTACCAGGGTTCCCCCCTGACGTGACTTGCTTGCGATGGCAGCCGAGGTGCAGCGTGTACAGAGTCGTAGTCCGAGAATCGTAGTCGTGGGCAGGCAGAAGGTCAGGGCAGGCTGGCAATTGTTTGTGTCGTAGACCAGGCAGGAAGGTCAGGCAGGCGGCAAAGGTTCGGAGTCGAGAAACGTAGCAAGAGGTCTGGTACACGGTAGGGTGAGAATACAATGAGGAAACGCTTTTACTAAGGCACGAGGCAACATAGATCCAGCACGGAGTGAGTGTGGACCGTGAGCTGAAATAGGGGAAGCGCCCGGCAATTAGCCAATTATCGGGGCGCTGGCCCTTTAAATCCCCAAGAACGAGCGCGCGCCTTAGGAAATGGGCACGCGCGCCTCGAACGGCAGAGAGCGCGGACGGCACAGGAGCGAGGTCAGGTGAGTCCCCGGCAGGAGCGGACCCCTGGCTCGTCCGTGGGCCGAGGAGCGGGGCAGGCCGCGACATAGACATTGATGGCATAAGGGTTTTCTGTACTTCCCGAGGTGCTCCCAGCCCAACGGCAGTCTTGATCCATCCAGGCCGTAGAGCAACGCATAGGCGTTGCCTCTATACACTTTGATGGCATAAGGGTTTTCTGAACTTCCCGAGGTGCTGACAGCCCAACGGCACTCTTGACGCTTCCAAGTCATAGAGCAACCAAGAAGTGTTGTCTCTATAGACATTGATGGCATAAGGGTTTTCTGAACTCTCCGAGGTGCTCCCAGCCCAACGGCACTCTTGACGCTTCCAGGTCATAGAGCAACGAAGAGGTGTTGCCTCTATAGACATTGATGGCATAATGGTGCACTAATGGTTAAGGAAGCTCTCCGAGATTCTCCCTGCACTTTCAATGCTACCGAGCCGTAGAGCAAATGAAGTGGTGTTCCCACCATAGCCATTAATGACGTATCGATATGATATACCATTAAAGTCTGATAGGTGCCAGTCCCGCACCTATTTCCAGAAAGAGCCCCGAAACCTCTCCGTTTTGAGCGGAGAGGTGATCACTACAGTTAGGGTTATGGTTATGGATAGGGTTAAAGAAAAAATGTGACATAACTTACAGCCTGATATTACCTAGTAATGTTGAAGCAGAAGTGATTGGACAATGGGAGCACTGCCAGGTGGAAGAGTGACAAAGGGATATTCCCACCATAGATATTGGTCAGTGTCAAACCTCATAGATGTCTATTGGGTTAATTAAAATCTATTGTGTGTTGGGAGACTCCAAGGTCGCTACCTCTGACGCAACTTGCTTGTGATGGCGGCTGGGGTGAGTGTGGTAGAGAATCGGCAGGAAGGAACATATCGGGGACAGGAAGGAAGGTCAAGGCAGACAGGAGGCAATATAGTCAGGAGAAACAGGCAGGAGGTCTGGTACACAGAAATAACAATATAGTGCACTAACTCTCCAAAAACACACCAAAGAACACCAAGGATCTGGCAAGGTGCAAGGGAAGTAGAGACAAGATATAGGGTCAGTGTCCGGTGACTGATTATCCAATCACCCGTGTGCTGGCCCTTTAAATTTTACATTGCCAGCGCATGCACAGCCTCAGTAGTGGGGATGCACGCACCAGCACAGAGCAGAGGACGGCAGTGGAGCAGGAGCGTGGAGAGGTCAGTACTGTGTGAGCAGGTGTAGGGGCCGTGGCGCAACTGCCGATAGCAACTTTTTATCGTGTAAAAGTGAACGAAAAGTCTCATCTATCCCAAAATAATAATTACAAAATAAATAAAAAAAAACAGAAATAAAAAGTACAAATAAAAAGTACACGCCTGCCCGGTAAAAATCCTCCCGCTATCAGTCGCAGAAAATATTGCTGCAGCACACCGTTACGAAAAAGAACATGTTGCATTATTTTTTTTTAAAAGTACTAAAAAACATTATAAAAACCCGACATATTTGGTATCGCTGCAATCTCACCGACCTGCAGAAAACAGAGAACACATCAGTTATACAGAAGCATAAATGACATGAAAACAAAACCCGCACAAACATGGCGCAAGTAGGAGTTTTTTCACATTTTACCCCACTTAGAACTTTTTTTCTTCAATTTCCCAGTTTATTCTATGGTACAGTCAAGGACAACGTTAGAAAGCCCATCTTATCCTGCAAAATAAAAGCCCTCATATGGTTGTGTAGATGGAAGAATAAAAAAGTTGTGGCTCTTGGAAGGCGAAAAGGAAAAAACGAAGAGTCATATTATTATGACTGGCTTTTAGAAAGGGGTTAAAACTAAAACATAATGAAAACAATACATATTTGGTATCACCGGCATCGTATGGACCTGAAGAATACAGAGAACTCATTGCTTATACCGCAGAGTGAATGGCGTGAAAAGAAAAACCCCGCAAACGTGCCACAAATATTTTTTTTTTTTACATGTTGCCTCACTTTTAATTTTTATTTTTAATTTTCCTGTTTATTCTATGGTACAGTCAAGGACACCATAAGAAAGTCCATCTTGTCCTGCAAAATAAAAGCCCCCGTATGCCTAGGTAGATCGAAAAATAAAAAGCTGTGGCTCTTGGATAGCTAAAAGGAAAAAAACAAAGTCATATTATTATGACCGGCATTTAGAAAGGGGTTAAAAGTATTAAAACAAAACGAAAACCCTACATATCTGGTATCGCTGGAATCGTACGGACCTGAAGAATACAGAGAACACATCAGTTATACCAAGGACTATACACCATAAAAAACAAAACCGCCACAAACATGGCACAAGTAAGGTTTTATCACATTTTAACCCACTTTTTCTTCAATTTTCCTGATTATTTTATGGTGCGGTGAATGACACTATTAGAAAGTGCATCTTGTCCTGCAAAATAAAACCCCTCATTTGTCTTTGTAGATGGAGAAATAAAAAAATGTATGGCTCTTGGAAAGCGAAAACGGAAAAAAATGAAGAGTCATATTATTATGACCGGCTATTAGAAAGGGGTTAAAAGTACTAAAACATAATGAAAACAATACATATTTGGTATCGACGAAATTGTACCGACCTGCAGAATACAAAGAACACATCGCTTATACCGCAGAGTGAATGCCGTGAAAACAAAACCCCCGCAAACGTGCCGCAAATAGGTTTTTTTTACATGTTGCCACACTTAAATTTTGTTTTCAGTTTTCAGGTTCATTCTACGGTTTGGTCAATGGCACCATTAGAAAGGCCTTCTTGTCCCCTGATAAAAAAAAGCCCTCATCTGTCTATGTAGGGGGAAAAATTAAAAAGTTACACCTCTTTAAGGGTGAAAAGAAGAAAAAAAAAAGAAGTCATATTATTGTGACCAGTAAAAATTGGTAATTCTGAGCCGTCTTCATAGAAGGTATCTCGCTGTGGATCTGATTTCTTGGATCAATGGACTGTGAACAGTTGACAAAATAAATCTGCGCTGCTTTCCGCTGATGCGGGGACGAGTCCAAGGGAGCCCAGATGTCTTCTACAGCACAGATGGGCTGGATAGTGACTTGGCCGTCACTGATATGAATCTTTTAGAAGAAGCAGGAACTAAGGGCGAAACCTGGAAGGAATTGCTCCTTAACCGGAGGAAGCGCAGTAAATGGGCGAGCCGTCATTATGTTAATTTCTCTAAGTGGACGGAATCCGAGAAACTTTCACATTAGGAAAAGTCACCGCGGATTCCGCCGCTTTCGTGACACCGGGAGCAGCTGTCGAGACGCGTCGCTCCTATCAGTTTTCGGAGACCCTCTATGGGCGTTCATTTAACTAAATTTAATTTGGATTGGTTGGGAATGGATGAAAAAAGAAGCCTTGCTAATGCTCTCATTTGGGGGGTACAGCTCTTTTGGGAATTTGGAATAGGGGGGGGGGGGGGGGGGGGGGGGGGGTGGGGGGGGGGGGGGGGGGGGGGGGGGGGGGGGGGGGGGGGGGGGGGGGGGGGGGGGGGAACATAACTAAGTCACTAATGGGCATTGGTGTGTGACATAGTGATGAATGAAGAAGCCTTCGCTAATGCTCTCATTTAGGAGCTGTCACAGCTCATATCGGGAATTCAGGAATAGAGTCACCGCTGATCATTCTCTGTTGTATCATCATATATCATTATATATATTACACTACAGACCATGGGGTATAATCTCCACACACCTACATGGGGCCTCTATATAATGGACGTTACCTCTATATATTACACTACATACCTTGGGGTATAATCTCCACACACCTACATGAGGCCTCTATATAATGGACTCCTATATATTACACTACAGACCATGGGGTATAATCTCCACACACCTACATGAGGCCTCTATATAATGGACGTTACCTCTATATATTACACTACAGACCATGGGGTATAATCTCCACACACCTACATGGAGCCTCTATATAATGGACGTTACCTCTATATATTACACTACAGACCATGGGGTATAATATCCACACACCTACATGGAGCCTCTATATAATGGACGTTACCTCTATATATTACATTACAGACCATGGGGTATAATCTCCACACACCTACATGGGGCCTCTATATAATGGACGTTACCTCTATATATTACACTACAGACCATGGGGTATAATCTCCACACACCTACATGGGGCCTCTATATAATGGACGTTACCTCTATATATTACACTACAGACAATGGGGTATAATCTCCACACACCTACATGGAGCCTCTATATAATGGACATTACCTCTATATATTACACTACAGACAATGGGGTATAATCTCCACACACCTACATGGAGCCTCTATATAATGGACATTACCTCTATATATTAAACTACAGACCATGGGGTATAATATCCACACACCTACATGGAGTCTCTATATAATGGACGTTACCTCTATATATTACATTACAGACCATGGGGTATAATCTCCACACACCTACATGGAGCCTCTATATAATGGACATTACCTCTATATATTACACTACAGACCATGGGGTATAATCTCCACACACCTACATGGAGCCTCTATATAATGGACGTTACCTCTATATATTACACTACAGACCATGGGGTATAATCTCCACACACCTACATGGAGCCTCTATATAATGGACGTTACCTCTATATATTACACTACAGACCATGGGGTATAATCTCCACACACCTACATGGAGCCTCTATATAATGGACGTTACCTCTATATATTACACTACAGACCATGGGGTATAATCTCCACACACCTACATGGGGCCTCTATATAATGGATGTTACCTCTATATATTACACTACAGACCATGGGGTATAATCTCCACACACCTACATGGAGCCTCTATATAATGGATGTTACCTCTATATATTACACTACAGACCATGGGGTATAATCTCCACACACCTACATGGGGCCTCTATATAATGGATATTACCGATCTATATTACACTACAGACCATGGAGCATAATCTCCACACACCTATATGGAGCCTCTATATAATGGACGTTACCTCTATATATTACACTACAGACCATGGGGTATAATCTCCCACACACCTACATGGAGCCTCTATATAATGGACGTTACCTCTATATATTTACATTACAGACCATGGGGTATAATCTCCACACACCTACATGGAGCCTCTATATAATGGACGTTACCTCTATATATTACACTACAGACCATGGGGTATAATCTCCACACACCTACATGGGCCTCTATATAATGGACGTTACCTCTATATATTACATACAGACCATGGGGTATAATCTCCACACACCTACATGGAGTCTCTATATAATGGACGTTACCTCTATATATTACATTACAGACCATGGGGTATAATCTCCACACACCTACATGGGGCCCCTATATAATGGACGTTACCTCTATATATTACACTACAGACCATGGGGTATAATCTCCACACACCTACATGGGGCCTCTATATAATGGACGTTACCTCTATATATTACACTACAGACCATGGGGTATAATCTCCACACACCTACATGGGGCC
Source organism: Phyllomedusa bahiana (assembly GCA_025379985.1). Lineage (NCBI taxonomy): Eukaryota > Metazoa > Chordata > Amphibia > Anura > Hylidae > Phyllomedusa > Phyllomedusa bahiana. The sequence continues at coordinate 11,321 of JAODAL010012898.1, read as the reverse complement.
TCTATATAATGGACGTTACCTCTATATATTACACTACAGACCACGGTGTATAATCTCCACACAACTACATGGGGCCTCTATATAATGGACGTTACCTCTATATATTACACTACAGACCATGGGGTATAATCTCCACACAACTACATGGGGCCTCTATATAATGGACGTTACCTATATATATTACACTGCAGACCATGGGGTATAATCTCCACACACCTACATGGGGCCTCTATATAATGGACGTTACCTCTCTATATGACACTATAGTAAGTTTATATAGATGAGAGCTCCCGGCGTGACGTCTGCTTTTCATCGTCCTGATGGATGGACTGAATTTGGAAACAGTAATTAAAATTTGGAAGCGTGTGATTAATGGCTGCCTGCATGTTCCAGATGTGGCGCGAGGCAGAGGAGGGGGCTCCGAGGTCGTCCCGTCATTAGAGGTGTTAATTGCCATTAGTCCTTAGTGTACGCCTATCAGCCTCGCCATCCGTCTATGCTGCGTCACATATGGCGCGCGCTCATGCACTTGTTCCGTGATCGCTCGTGCGCCCGCTTCATCGGGGTGGAGTCAAGCAAAAAGTCGAAAGACAAGGAGCGGCACTTTGTTGATTCAGCTAATTCAGAGGAGACGAGGGTGAGAGAGGAGATAACATCTGATTGCAGCAGATGGCGGAAGATTAGGCGCACTTCAGATTCGTGTTCGCCGGATGCCATCGCCGCGTCCTGATGAGAATATCTTCGCGGATTTTAACGCCCTGCACATATTAATGAAGGCTCCGTCGCAAACTGAAATATTCACTCGGGATTTTTGCACATTTTGACATTCAGTAATGAACAGTAACCAATTGTTTCAATATTTACAAACAAAAAAACACATAAAATGGGTCAAATGGAACCAATAGATCCACGTTTGCTTCTGCCTAAATTTTCAGATATTTTTGCAAAATCGCAACAGCAATGTATTTGGAAATAGTCTCTATTTAGCTTTGCTTTCATGCTTAAAGGGGTTTTGCCACGATGTAATGTTGACGTGGGATCCTCCAAAATGGGTATTTAATCACTTTTCAAAATATTTGTGATTACAAAAAGTGAAGACTCTGAGAGCTACAGCATTTCTCAATCCCCCTTAGTTTCCTGAAAGTTTGCTATAGACACGACCAGAGGAGCTGACAGGCCGCGCTTGCATGTTTGCACTTCTTAACTGATGACAGGGAAAATGAATGAGCTTCAAGGGGGTGGGGAGAAAGTGCAGTGTATGAGCTTGTGTCTTGCTGTATAGAGAATCAACAGTTGTAAAGTTATTATTTGAGTTAAGTTTTGAGACGCTCCCTTATTCCTCACTCTCTGCTCACCCCCTCCCTCTCTCCCCGGCAGCCTTCATGACTCAGCATGCTTTGTTTATATTCTACTCCCGTAATGATAAGGAGGTAAGGAACCTGGCAAAAACCCTTTAAAGCTAATAAATGTGGTCAGAGTGACCCTTTAAGGCAGGGGTCTGCAACATCAGCTATCCAGCTGTTGGGAAACTACAACTCCCATCATCATTTATATCATCTATATCAGTGGGCATGATGGGAGATGTACTTTCCCGACAGCTGGAGGAGGCGACATTGCAGACCGATGGCTTAAAGGGTCACTCTGACCACATTTATTAGTTTTAAATATGAAGGCAAAGGTAAAGAGAGACTATTTCCAAATACGAAAACACAAACTAAATCCAGCAGCGGCTTTGGTGAAGGAGAGTTCTTTATTCAAAATATATTAGTGCAGAGGGTATATTAAAAGGCATGGCAAGGCAAAACCAACGCGTTTCTGGTGCTAACCTGCACACTTGTTCACGGCTCAAAGCCCATATCCAAGTGAGCAGTTTAAGTAGGGAAAGACATCATGTGATACACTGCATCCACAATCCTACAAGCTTTCACTTTGGATATGTAAATTTAAAAACATTTAAAATTACTTTATATCTTAATATTGCCATAACAATGTGTTTACTTATTTACACAGTAATGCAATCACACTGATAAATTAGCATTTAATGTATGTAAGCTAGGTCATTGCGAAGATTTAAACCTAATGGCATTCTGGTTTGTAACTCCAGAATCCAGTAGGCTTCGCGTAAACGGACCTTTCGCTGCGACCTGCGTCCACCACATGGAAAAAATCCATTTTGTGTGAACCAGACCTTCCTATTATGTTGACTTGTGAAATCCCGTTCAGTGGCCATGGAAGCTTTCCAGACCACAATGGAACGTGATCTAAGAAATTTAATGGAAGAAAGTAACTCAAAAATTACATCAGTATATAATCCCAGAAAAAAGCAAAACCTCAGTTACAAAGAAAGACAGGCTTTAAAGGAACTTAAAGAGAATAACAACCTTATAATTAAAAAAGCGGATAAGGGGGGATCTACTGTTATAATTGGATGCAACTCTCTACAAAAAAAATTGTGTGTAAAATATTAGAAAACACAATGTGTTTTCGAAAATTAAAGGGAAGATCCTATTAAAGTCCTTGCTAATTGCTAGAAGATGGTGTGCATTTTGGAGCTTTAGATGAAAAAAAAAAAAAAATATCTAGAAATGAATGGGAAATACAAACTCCAATCTTCTATGGAATCCCCAAACTACATAAAAAAACAATTTCCACCAGGCATACGTCCAATTGTGTCGAGTCGCAATAATTTTACAGAAAGATTAAGCAATTTTGTAGATAAATTCCTACAGCCACTTGTCCAGACAGCCCCAGGGTATTTGAGGGATAGCAAAAGGTATTGCAAAATATTCAAGACTTCACATGGTCCACTACTACACATGGTTAATTTTTAGACATAGAAAGTCTTTATTCTAAATATCCCTCAAGAACAAGAAATTACCAGCTATACATTATCACCTCAATAAATATATCAATATGAGGAAGGACTCAAAATTGTTTTCTTTTGGAGGTGTGGATTTCCTCCTAAAACATAACTATTTTAAAAATTCGACAATGATTTATTATATTACAGTTAATGGGGGTGCCGATGGGTGCAACATCCTCTCCATCCCATCGCCAACCTTTATATGTCATGGTGGGAAAAAACATACAATTTTTGACACCAATAACCCATTTAGTCACTGTATACTCTGGTGCTACATCGATGACCTCTTAATTGTTTGGGGTCACGATGTGGCGTCCATACCGGAGTTTGTTAATTATTTAAATTTTTAACGCACAAAATTTGCGCTTTACTTTTTGCGTTTGATAAAGAAAAAATTCCTTTTCTGGATATTTTGCTGAGGGGAGATACCACACAATCCAAAGTGATTACCACTTTATATCGAAAACCTTCAAGTGGGAATACATTATTAAGAGCGGAAAGTAGTCCCCTCTAAAACAAACACTTAATGCTATCCCACTGGGAGAATTTATAAAAAGCAAGGAGAGCCTGTACTCGGGATGTGATTATGAAATAGAAAAAAGAAACAATCATAAAAAGACTAAAGGACAGAGGATATAAAAATATCCAAATTAAAAAGAGCATTAAGAAAATGGAAAAAAACTCAAAAAGATTATTGTCCCTTAATTACAATCAAAGAAAAGGATAGGAAAAGAACTTTCTAAAAATGCAGAATTGGTTATTTTCTACACCTTATAACCCAGTTTTGAAAAAATTAAAAAGATATTCTTTAAGAATATTAAAAATATTAAAGGGAAGACATGCAATTGGCGAAAATTTTAGATAGAGGAGTTTATTTCTGTCCCCAAAAAAAACAAAACAATTGGGAATGAGGTTTCCCCCAGTATTTTCACAAGTCAACATACTCGGAAGGGCTGGTTCACACAAAAGGGTTTTTTTTTTTCCATGTGGTGGAGCAGGTGTAAAGGCAAGTTTCCCAAAAAAATTAAAACCTTTAGTTCAAAATCAAAAAAATATACCAAAAGAAAAAATTCTTAATTGCGATTCAGACCATATATTTTGGTATTAATGAATGAATTGACAAACTTTTTGGGGGAAAGTAGTTAAAAAAATTGAAAACAAGGATTTCGAACACTTAAATAAATAACCCAAAGGCATACCACTTTTTTGGGGAGTAGCCAAAATTTTTTCTGGAAGAACATAGAGGTAGTAAAAGTAGTTTTGTCCTTTTTTTTCGGAATGAAAAAATAGAAAAAGCCCTTTAAGGGCGGTGATGGCAGCGAAAGTCCGTTTACGTTTAAACCTACTGGATTTGGGTTTAAAACCAAATGCCATTTGGTTTAAAACTTCGCAATGACCCGCTTAATACATTAAATGCTAATTTTTTCATTTGATTGCATTACTGTGTAAAAAAGTAAAAACATTTTTTTGGCAATATTAAGATATAAAGTAATTTTAAATGTTTTTAAAATTTCTTTATCCAAAGTGAAAGCTTTTTGGATGTGATTTTTTTTTCAGTGTATCACATTTTTGTCTTTCCCTACTTAAAAATGTCACTTGGATTGGCTTTGAGCCGTGAAAAAGGGTGCAGGTTAGCACCAGAAACGCGGGGTTTTGGGTTTTGCCTTGCCAGCCTTTTAAAAATTCCCCTTCACTAAAAATAAATTTTTTAATAAAGAATCTCCTTCACCAAAGCCGCTGTTTGGGTTTTTTGTGTTTTCATTTAAAAAAAATTTCCCCGTGGGGAAAATTTTTACCAGCCAAAGCTGAGGAAAAAACAAAAACGGGGAAAACCCGGTTCCCCTTTTCTGCAATTTTAAGGTGACTCATGCTTTTTTGTTTGATATTTCCAAAATACATTGATGTTCTGATTTTGCTTCTTTTCAGAGAAAGAGCAGTTTTTATGTACATAAGTTGCCCTAGGATACCAACCAGCTCTCTCTGCTCACATTGCTCCAACAGCGCTTTTAAACAGGTGACTTTCCTGTGGATCTTGTTTACAAGTTATGCAAATTTAGCCCCTTTTGAGCTCTGTGCCCTGTGCATGTAGTTTCAAAAATCCTGCATCTATTAGGTTCACGGGAATAAAAGAATAACCAGTGTTTGTTAAACCTGGTGAGAATGCCCCCCAGCCTGAACAGGAAGTGGGAATATGAAGCTGTAGAACCTCCCACAGCCTGAACAGGAAGAGGAAGCCTGAAGCTGTAAAACCGCCCACAGCCTGAACGGGAAGGAGGGAGGCTGAAGCTGTAGAACCACCCACAGCCTGAACAGGAAATTTGAAAGTGAATCTGTAGAACCTCCCACAGACTGAACAGTAAGTGGAGGCCTGAAACTGTAAACCCGTCCGAAGCTGCAACAGGAGGTGGGAGCCTTTGATCTGTAGAACTGCTCACAGCCTGAACAGGAAGTGGGGGCCTGAAGCTGTAGAACCTCCCACAGCCTGAAAAGGAAGTGGAAGTCTAAAAACTGTAGAACAGCCCACAGCCTGCACAGGAAGTGTGAGCCTGAATCTGTAGAACTGCTCACAGCCTGAACAGGAAGTGGGAGCCTGAAGCTGTAGAACTGGACACCCTGAACAGGAAGTGGGAGCCTGAAGCTGTAGAATTATTTGCAGCCTGAATAGGAAGTGGAAGCCTGAAACTTTAGAACCGTCCAAAGCCTGAACAGGAAGTAGGAGTTTGAAACTGTAGAACTGCCCACAGCCTAAACAGGAAGTGGGAACTTGAAGCTGTAGAACCACCCACAGCCTAAACAGGAAGTGGGATCTTGAAGCTGTAGAACCACCCACAGCCTGAACAGAAAGTGGGAGCCTGAAGCTGTAGAACCGCCCAGCCTGAACAGAAAGTGGGAGCCTGAATCTGTAGAACTTGCCACAGTCTGAACAGGAAGTGGGAGCCTGAATCTGTAGAACCACCCACAGCCTGAACAGGAAATTTGAAAGTGAATCTGTAGAACCTCCCACAGACTGATCAGTAAGTGGAGGCCTGAAACTGTAAACCCGTCCGAAGCTGCAACAGGAGGTGGGAGCCTGAATCTGTAGAACTGCTCACAGCCTGAACAGGAAGTGGTTGCCTGAAGCTGTAGAACCGCCCACAGCCTGAACAGGAAGTGGGAGCCTGAAGCTGTAGAACCGCCCACAGCCTGAACAGGAAGTGGGCGCCTGAAGCTGTATAACCGCCCACATCCTGGACAGGAAGTGAGCTTCAAGCTGCTTGAGAATAGCAAGCTCTGTGAAAGACCATCCCTTTAATTTCAGGTTAATTCTTAGTACATAGGATTAATAAACATTTCAATATGGTTACTCTCATGAAGCCTACATTGAGCTCATGAGGCAAAAAAAAGATGAAACAGAACCATGAACAAGTCAAAAGAGAAAGTCCTTAAAGACTCAGGAACTATAACAGATATTCACCCCACACACAGGGGTGAGAGGGCAACATGAGGACCACCCTGCATGGACTGAAAGCAGCAACATCGAGGTCTTCGATCGTTTTATAGAAAGTCTTCAAACTTTAATCATTCAGATGGAGTCCAAGTTCCTTCAGGTTTCTCCACAGGTGTCTCTAGCTCTCACGAGTTTACTATTGACTCCGAAAATGTAAGATCTCAGCTCCAGGCTCCAGAGAAACCAACATGTCCTGAATATCAAGTTGACTGTTTAAATGGAATCTTCATTTGAAACAATGTATCTCTTAAAGGAATGGCGCCATGTTGGTGTGTGGGGATTCAATCACCTTTAACACCTCACTAGGTATTGGAATATTTCAAAAGGAAGAGAGCTGAATTCTCCAGGCGCCATCTATTGGATTTAGCAATCCTCTAGTCATATGTCTTGAGGATTGTTAAATTCAATAGATGGTGCCGGAGAGTTCAGCTCTCCTCCTTTTCAAATATTCCAATTTCTAGTGGGGTGTAAAAGGCAATTAAATCCCCACACACCGACATGGTACCTCTCCTTTAGGAGCCACAAATTATAAGGAAAAAAAACACTTTTATACATAAAAAAAACAAAAGTAAATATATAAGAAGTGCAAACTTTTGAGCAGTGAGAGACTTATAATAAGGTGTATTTTGATGTAGTATATAATAGGTATATCGCTTGTGGGAATCAAAGATGGAGGCTAATATATTAGTCACGTGTATGAGTGGAAAACTGATAATTTGAAACCAGAAGACATGGATAAAAAAAGTTATATTTTTTTTAAAATTCCCATAAAAGAACCAAAAAATATGAAAGCAAATCAGAGCTCATTGTAACCAATCAGAGCTCATAGCCACCAATCAGAGCTCATAGCCACCAGTCAGAGCTTATAGGAGCCAATCAGAGCTCATAGCAACCAATCAGAGCTCACAGCAACCAATCAGAGCTCATAGCGACCAATCAGAGCCCATAGCCACCAAACAGAGCTCCCTAGCAACCCAAACAGAGCTCACAGGGGGCCAATCAGTGCTCATAGCAACCAATCAGAGCCCATAGCCACCAAACAGAGCTCATAGCAGCCAATCAGAGCTCATAGCCACCAATCAGAGCTCATAGCAACCAATCAGAGACGATAGCCGCCAATCAGAGCTCATAGCCACTAACCAGAGCTCATAGCCGCCAATCAGAGCTCATAGCAACCAATTAGAGCCCATAGCAACCAATCGGAGCTCGTAGCAACCAATCAGAGCCAATAGCAACCAATCAGAGCCCATAGCATCCAATCAGAGGCCATAGCCGCCCACTAGAGTCTCCTGCTTTTTCACTTTCAAAAGTTGGCAACTATGTCTTAACCCCTTCACACATTTGGACGTGCCCGTACCTGTAATGGCAGAATAATTTATAGTAACTATAGTATATATGTGTTTTTATGAATGTTATGTGTAGATAAGTATATTTACACATAACATTCAGATAGATAGATAGATAGATAGATAGATAGATAGATAGATATGGGATAGATAGATAGATAGATAGATAGATAGATATGAGATAGATAGATAGATAGATAGATATATGGGATAAGATAGATAGATGATAGATATGGGATAGATAGATAGATAGATAGATAGATAGGAGATAGATAGATGGATAGATAGGAGATAGATAGATAGGAGATAGATAGATATGGGATAGATAGATAGATAGATAGATATGTGATAGATACATAGATAGATATGAGATAGATAGATAGATAGATAGATATGGGATAGATAGATAGATAGATAGATAGATATGAGATAGATAGATAGATAGATAGATATGAGATAGATATGAGATAGATATGGGATAGATAGAAAGATAGATAGATAGATTAGATAGATAGATAGATAGATAGATAGATAGATAGATAGATAGATATGAGATTAGATGGGATATGGGATAGATAGATATGAGATCGATAGATAGATAGATAGATCTGTAGCTATAACAAACAGTGCTGGCAGCCTATCAGGAGAAATAGAACAGGTCTGTAGCTATAGCAACCAGCAGCGGCAGCCTATCATGAGAGATAGAACAGGTCTGTAGCTATAGCGACCAGTGCTGGCACCCTATCAGGAGAAATAGAAAAGGTCTGTAGCTATAGCAACCAGCAGCGGCACCCTATCATGAGAGATAGAACAGGTCTGTAGCTATAGCGACCAGTGCTGGCAGCCTTTTCAGGAGAGATAAAAACGGTCTGTAGCTATAGCAACCAGTGCTGACAGCCTATCGTGAGAGCTCAAACAGGTCTGTAGTTATAGCAACCAATGCTGGCAGCCTATCAGGAGAAATAGAACAGGTCTGTAGCTATAGCAACCAGTGCTGGCAGCCTGTCAGATGAGATCAAACAGATCTGTAGCTATAGCGACCAGTGCTGGCAGCCTATCAGGAGAGATAGAACAGGTCTGTAGCTATAGCAACCAGTACTGACAGCCTATCGTGAGAGCTCAAACAGGTCTGTAGTTATAGCAACCGGTGCTGACAGCCTATCGTGAGAGCTCAAACAGGTCTGTAGCTATAGTGACCAGTGCTGGCAGCCTATCAGGAGAGATCAAACAGGTCTGTAGCTATAGCAACCAGTGCTGGCAGATTATCAGGAGAGATAGAACAGGTCTGTAGCTATAGCAACCAGTGCTGGCAGCCTATCAGGAGAGATTGAACAGGTCTGTAGCTATAGCAACCAGTGCTGGAAGCCTATCAGGAGAGAGAACAGGTCTGTAGCTATAGCAACCTGAGGAGCTGATGCAGCCCATACAAGAGGGGATACCTCAGAATAGGTATGACACATATTGCAAAGTGACTTGTTTTTGCAAGATCTTTGATATAAAAAGCAACAATCCCCGTAGTGAGACAACCCCTTTAAAGGGGTTTTGCCACAAAATAAAATTGATGTGGGAAGCTTGCAAATGAAATAACAAAACATTTTCCCCATTCATTATTATTAAAAATTCTGCACCGTTTTTGTTTTAGCTGTTCCTTTAGTGATCCATTGTTTACAGCTCATTTCCAGGGGATAAGACCAGTCCTGGTCGCACATGCTCAGACTTCACCTCTCCTCTCAGGCAGCTACTGAGCGTTCGAACCCCAGGTGCTGTCATTCTACTCCCATCCTCTGTACTCCTTAGTAATCACACACACTCACTGCTGAGCGACTGTACAACTCCAGGTGCTGTCATTCTACTCCTGTCCTCTGTACTCCTCAGTAATCACACACACTCACTGCTGAGCGACTGTACAACACCAGGTGCTGTCATTCTACTCCCGTCCTCTGTACTCCTTAGTAATCACACACACTCACTGCTGAGCGAGTGTTCAATCCCAGGTGCTGTCACTCCACACCCGTCCTCTGTCCTCCTTAGTTATTGGTCAAAAAGTGCAAATAAATAAAAAAAGAAATCTCAATGAGATCTGTGCATTGATAAAGAGAACAAAAAATCCACAGGTTTGGTTCAAGCAGGGATTTGAACCGAGGACCCTTGTGCCTGGAAGCAAAAGCTTTATCTCTGAGCTACTCACAATGGTTTACATAAAGAGACCTTTCTTTGACTAGAGAGAGGAAAGGCCTGGTGATGTCATCCTGCTGGGTCACTGATCAAAAAAAAATCAACAAAACGCCCCCTTCTGAGCACACAGAGCTGAAGAGCTGGATGCAGGAGGGATGAAATGAGATTATGGCAAAACCCCTTTAAAGTCTTGTTTTAGATTTTACTCCATGTGCTGGGAATAGGATTTTGTGCACTGTGGACACCCTCTAACCACCCTCTAAGGCTCTTTAGGGGCAGCCATAATGTTGACATGGCCCTTGGTCAAAATGAGTTTGACACTCCTGTTATAATAAGGTAATTGCTCCAATTTTTCATTGATTTGTATTGATTTGCTTCAATTATTTTTTTTTTATATTTAATTTTGACTATAAAAGGAAAGGCAAAAATATCTGAAAAAAAAATAGTGAAAAACATCTGAAAAAATTGTCAAAAACCTCCAAACTGCATAGAAGGAGGGCGCCCTTCTCCGGGAGTGTTCGGGAAGCATTCGCTGTTTAGTATAGACTTGATGGCTGCTATTGGCAAACATCCTTCAGGACACGATAAGGACATTGTAAACGTGTCCCGATGCCCCCGGGAGTTCTCCGCCGCCGCCGCCGCCGCCGGACCCTCCCGGTGATTTATCATTGGATTCTTATCATCTCAGAGAGAACGGCTCGAGTCCGGGTGATTGATGATTTTTCTTCCAAATCACAGGAGAACTTTGTAGTGGTCAGAAAAAATAAAAAATCATCTTTCTGACTTTCTGATTTGAATTTCAAAAAAAAAATAATTTTTTTTTTTTTTTGCTTTACATTTTTGATTCATGGTACATTCTAGGGGGTAAAGGGGAATAGAAAGTCACTGACATGATGATTTTTTTTGCCCCAGCTACTAAAGCTCCATCTACGTCTCCAATATTTGGCCTCCTAGTATTCATTGATTTTGTGTTATGGAGTCAGGATTTGTAAGAATTTAGGGAGGGTCACTTTCCAAGCTGTTCTGGGGCGGCCAGCGCTATAGTATGAAAAACAGTACTTGGACATGGACTGTGGTGGAGCCATCGAGGATGATAGAGCAAACGTAGTCACGTAATCACTGTGTGTGGGTGGAGTCAATCACTGTGTGTGGGTGGAGCCGATCACTGTGTGTGGGTGGAGTCAATCACTGTGTGTGGGTGGAGTCAATCACTGTGTGTGGGTGGAGTCAATCACTGTGTGTGGGTGGAGTCAATCACTGTGTGTTTGTGGGGTCAATTGCTGTGTGTGGGTGTAGTGAATCACTGTGTGTGGGTGGAGTCAATCACTATGTGTGGGTGGAGTCAATCACTGCGTGGGTGGAGTCAATCACTGTGTTTGTGGGGGGCAATTGCAACACGTGTTTTTTGGGGTCAATTGCTGGTGGGAGGAATCAATCATGTCTTGGGGGG